>VBVR01000785.1:0-40869 GCA_011638315.1 Tetramorium parvispinum | reverse complement strand
AGAGAGAGAGAGAGAGAGAGAGAGAGAGAATCCAAACATCTAATTATTTGTGTTTCAAATTATGAAGAAATTTAAATCTAAACCTATAATCTAAAAATATTTAATATATTTGAAATTTATGTATTTTGTGTCGGAAATAGTTTTAATTGTAAGCAGAACCAAGTCTGTTTAAGTTTGTTCAAAAGTGCTTGTCTTATGTCGAGTCTCATTAGAAGATATTTAATGAAGATTTGTATAATAATAGCATATTTATATAAATTCGTAGGAAATAACCGCCAATCGAACTTGCTATAGTCTAATTGGAGACGCTGCTTACTCTTCTCATTGTCGGATCGGACGTCCTCTCCTGATCTGCACTGGTGGCAACAGGCACGCGCCACTCAAGGCGTCCCCTATTCATCCTATCGTGATTCCCGAAGACGCGTACAAGTATATCGTACGAGGCAAATGGCACGCGAGACTTCCGGCACCGGTCCCCGACTCACCTTTGCAAGCGACGTCTCCCGTGCTCGGAGTATCGGGTTTATAATCCATTCTTCCTTCGAGAATCGAGATCGCGATTGAATGGCGAGAGCGGAAGTAGCGTACGCCCCCATGCATTTGTATACGAGCGTGTCGCGCCACGTAAAACCCCTTTTTTTGTCGTTCATTGTCTCATACGACTTGGTGGCTGGAAACGCGAGGAGTAGAATGTCTCCCAAGGAACACCGCGCGAACAATGCGCGAATGTACACAATTCTAATGAAAGAATTCAGATTTTATATCAAGTACAATCTTCAGGTAATGCTGAATCACGTTAATCCAGACGTTATCTAATAAATTGGGTTAAAATTAAATTTCCAAGTATTCAAGTACATAGCTTCTCAAAGTAACACTTCAAGGGATTTTACACTGTAATTGTGTGTAATGATATTTTAAGTTTCTAGTTCAACCGTGTCATTTTATTCACGTTATATTCAGAGAGAAATTTCCAATTCCGATCTCGTTTTCGGATCCCTTGGCGAAAAGCGTACGTGACGAAAACGGGCACGTAGGGAGGTCTGAATGGATCACGAAATGACAATGGCGAGGCAATTGTTTCCCTGACTTTTATCCTACTCATTATTCGATGCGACTATTATGATCGTCCAAGCGACCGACCGTCATTATGGAGGTCGATGCTCTCGAGTTACCAAGCCATTGTTGACAAAGAACACGCACGACGCCGAAAATGTGAAGCGATCGCAACGACGCGGACGCAGCGTGACGCGCGGTGCGACGGTGATCAGCACGTGTGCATATCTTCCGTTTACTGTTAAACGATTCTCATCGGAGCCTTTACGCAGCCTCATTCGAATGCGCAAGGAAGATTAATCAGTCGCTTTGGTGTTCGCAGTTATGTTATATTTATGATTATGACATGAGTTTACGGTCAAATCTGCCAAAACATGAAACATTGAACATTGCATAACATTCAACTGTAGCACTCGCGAGATAATACATAAAAATTTGCATATCGAGATCATTTAGGAGATTAATATTATCAAGCACGAAGATAAATGATGATATTTATCATGTTTTATATGAAAATGATAATTACATTTTGAACCGTCGTTAAATTTAACGCGGCTGCAATGTGCGTGCTATAATATTGCTGTTTTACCGTTCTACCGTCGACACGAATTATTCGTTGCCAATTCAACTTTTCGTGGAGACCGAGACGAGCCTGCAACACACATTTATGAAGGGAACCGCTCATAGAAGATTCAAGTTGAAAAAGGAAGAAGGAGAAGAAAGAGTCAGTGATAACGAGGTACCTCCGGTGCTCCAACGGGGGCTGCAACAGTCGTCGGGTGGGAGAGAATGCTAACCCCCCGTAGACTGCGCAGCTGTGAACCCCCCGCCAACTCGGTCTCGTCTCAACGACGACATGTCGAACACCAGTGAATTCCGAACGCACATATCGAACCCAGCGGGACCCGTTGCCATTTTGCAAAGCCGCTCGCATTCATCCGAGCATGCACGTAGGCACCAATTTCTTTTCGAGTCTTTGCTCATATGTACGGCTTGAGCAATTTGCGTTCATGCGGCTGGAATTTCGCTTCTGGTTGATCGTCTGCGTCGATATATAGAATTTTTATTTTTACATTTGTATACAGTTGTGTGTATAATTTCTACACACAGAAAAATATACTACCTACGAGTAAAATATATTTGTTCTAAGTATTTCGTAAGTTTACAAATTTTCGCAAATTTATCATAAATTCATCATTAAAGCATCACATTTACTTGAAACATATATTCTTGTTTGAACTTGTCGAGTATATTTTAAACTATTATTAAGAAAATGTAACAAATACATATACATGTACGTATGTGTTATGTTAACTTCATGAAGAATAATTATAATTATTACATTTCAAATAATTATTTATTTAACATTGATAAATGAACACGACGTTTTAAGAATAACCGACAAACTCAATTTTTTTAAAATAATTAAGTAATTAAGTTCTGTTATATTTCTTAAGATAGTAAATTATACGAAAGCTCTGTAAGTCGCGTGTTCTCGATTCCACTGGTCGGATGTCAAAGTCCAACTTCTACGGTAAATCTACCGGGAACTTTCTTAAAATTAAGCAATTCCCCGAATGATTCGGGAGAAACTGCCGAGACGCAATGTAAACGGCATATAACCGAATGACTTAATCCGGAATACCGTTGGAATATACCAATCCCCTGATTCGTCGACTCGCAATTTATTCCTCCGTACCCCCTCGCCATCGCATTGCCGCTCTCCAATTAACTTTAAATCACCCTCCTCCGCGGACCCTCCTCATAACGTGAAACTTCGAAATTCAGTCCTAGTTCGTCTCGATTTACGTAAGGACGTTGTGTACTATGATGTCCTCGCGCGTTAATACGTTTCTGAAAGTTTTGTCAAAAGTTTATTTCTTTTACTTATGCCATGCATTTAAAACTATAATGTTTTAAGAATCGTTATTATTATAAAATAATTTGATATTTTAAATATATTAGGATAACTTGAATTTATCCTAAAATGCTTTAAGTATTGAGAGCAATTTTTCTGTCTATAAAAAAGGGGATAACATCAAAAATTAAACTATACATATTTTAGAGAGAGAGAGAGAGAGAGAGCACTTTCTAAATTAATATAAACTTACATAATATTTTTTTTACACATATGTATTTTACATTTTTTTATACGATTATCGAAATATTTGTTGCATGTACAATAAATCCTATAAAATTATACATGACACACAACATTGATATGTGTTTGCAGTTTCTTAAATTGCGCATAAAAGTGTAGTTTTATGCATGATTAAGTTGACTAATTCCAAAGCAACTTATGTGACACGCTCATCAACTGTGCGGAATACGAAGGGCGGTTTGTGGCCGAGTTATGGGACAGAGGACAAATCAAGGGGGCGTGCATTGTACCGCCTGTCATCTTCAGCCCAAGCCTTCGTCGCCCCAAATGCTAATTATATGTCAACCGTTCACGTGCCGTATCGCGAAAGACTAACTGTCAGAAATGAAACAATGAGATAGGACTTGCTAATAGGTTTGATTTGAAGTGAAAGTTACAAAAATGTCTAATCTCTCCGTACTCAATGAGAAATGGTTGGTCAAATCGATGTCGAATCGACATTGAATCGATGTTTTTTGCGTCGAAAAAGCATCGTTGACGTCGATTCGATATCTTTTCTATCATCATTTTTCATTGGGAAAGAGAGATACATTTTTCTTTTGACTACAATAATTTTTTACAAAATAAAATACGATTCTACGTCATCAAGAGATCATATTACGAAATTATTTTCGAAATTTGTATGAATTATTTCTACATTTCAATTTCAATTTCAAATTTCATATAAATAAAGACAAATAAAAATAAAGATTCGTCTTCATGATTAAATTTCTTTAATTAATTAATATGCGATGTGATATTAGTATAACAAGTTTATACGACAACAAGTAATTAAAGTAATGAAATATATGTCACGTGTATATAGCAATACATATAATTATATGATAATAAAAATAATAAAATATGCGTTAAATTTATGATGGATTTCTTAAATTCAATTGAAAGTTAAATTAACAGTAATTAATTGATAGCATTTTTAAATGGGGTCACAAATCCAAAAAAGTCGAGCAAGAAATTTTACGGCACACCTTGTTTTCTTATCGCCACTTAACAGTAAAGAGTGATAGGCGTTTGAGTTCATGAACATGTATACTAAGAGAAGATCGCGGTGATTGATGCAGTTTATACACGCGAAATCGCTATCCACCCACTTTCGCCCTCTTATTTCAGGATGTTCATACAAGGAATTCATTGATTCAAATTGCAGCGTCTCTGTTTAGAACTGTTTTAATGCAAAATAAATGTCATTGCACATCTGTGAAACCATTGTTAATTTAAGTATTGAATTTTTTGTAAATATTAATAAAGGTTTTGTACTCGTTTTGCAGCATCTAAAAATCTATAAAAAATCCGTATGTTTGTTCTTGTAACTTTCAGAAGGTCAAATTTTATAGGTTTGTTACCTTTATTTAAATTTGTTTAAATATTGACATTTATTTTACATGATGTCTATTTTAAGTTACATGGAGAAAACTTATTTTTGTTTCTGTTTTTTTTTCAATTTGTATTATTGCTTCTCAGTTGCATATTACCTCGAAATCTCATGGCATCTTACTCATCCTGTTGGATAAGATGCCATTTTTCTGGCTTATTTTAAAATAATTATAGTTAAGTTCTATGATTGTTTTTAGCAAAGCCTATAATACTAAATTAAAGAATGAACATTAACATTGAGTTTAGTTTATTTTCCCCTTCCTTAAACTATATTACTTTAAATATCATGCTTTAAAGTTAATAATGGCATCTTCCTCCAACTTATCCTATATACATTTATACTGAATGATACTTATTATTTTAATTTTTTTTAAATCTTAAAATTAATATAGAGAAAAAAAGAACATAAATAAAAGGAATAATGAAAGCAGTATAATAACGAAAGCGATGAAAGAAGAAGACAACTAGCGATTTTCGAGCAATTACATTTGTAAATCAATCTTAAAAAATATTTACTATAACAGAAACGGTAAAACAACATTCAATTGAAATTAATCTTTTAATTGTTGTTAATTTTCTTCATTATGATGGAAAATAAATAAATCGTAAGAGAATAAATCTTGATGATCGAAAAGGGTCGCGGAATAGAGAAAAGTAATTACCAGACCGACAATGAGATGAGTAAATTTGCAAAGCCATTTCAAGTTTCTTCGAGTCCTTTCAACTTTCTTTAAGTTTGAAGCTATTCGTTCATCATCGTTAATAGTTTACTGGAAGTGATTGGATTCTTCGGATCGTTTGTAACCATATCGGTAAACTTTGTACATTTAGCGTCTACGATTTAATCTTTATCTTTAGATAGATCGCTTGCGAAGAGGTTTCCGTATTATTGAACAAGCGGCTCCTACAATTAGCTTTACATAGTCCTTTATACAAAATTTATTTGCAACACACTTTTCGAAAAAAAAAGTATCTATTTTATAATAAAATTTAGTTAATAGTAAGTAATATAATGAAGTGATGCATCAGACGTGTAGCAGAATACCGCACAAATGCGTGCAACACGCACTCGCATATGCATTGCACACTTCTATATATGTATATACATTTACACGTAGAAATGATTGATCGAAAATTCATTCGACATATTCGGCGTTTAATCGACATTGATTCGACATTGATTCAGTGCCTTTTCAATCATTATTTCTCATTGGGTATATATGTATATTCAATATTTTTCATGCCCGATTGTGCATCAATGGGACATTTTTCATTTGCACAAAAGCATAACTGTTAACACAATAGAATATTGTTATATCTTTATTCAGAGTTGTCGTATTTTTATATAACCATTTGTGGGAATTTTGATATTTTATAATTTCACTCTTGTTTCAACACTTCAGTTGTGGTCAAAATTTTTTATTGTATCGTATACTCCCTTGCATTTTAATAATTATACTGTTTTCAAAAAAGAATAGGCACTTGTTGGTAAAATTCAATTCTTTATTCTCGAAGTTCAATCTTGCGAAGAGAAGATTATTTGTGAAAATATACCAAGCTTCGAAAGGAGCAAATAGTCGCATTGATGATCGCATGGGATGTATCGTCGATTGGGTCGAGTGGCATTAAGAAAACAAAATGGTCTCTGGTTGTGTGTCGGCCATGCTTTGGTTGGGATTGATTCAAATTGGTAGAATTACTGGGTGCCGCGGATCTCGGTAGCGGGGAACGATACTGATTGCCACGGCCGCTCGTTAAGTACTGTAACAATACTGACCCCCACCACAATACAGTTTGCCTCCCCTCCTGCTTCTTGCACCCTCATGCGACTGATGATAGCCTCCACCAAT
This sequence comes from Tetramorium parvispinum, assembly GCA_011638315.1. NCBI lineage: Eukaryota > Metazoa > Arthropoda > Insecta > Hymenoptera > Formicidae > Tetramorium > Tetramorium parvispinum. The sequence continues at coordinate 34,431 of VBVR01000785.1, read as the reverse complement.
CTGTTTTCGTTTATCCCCTCCGCTGGCAACGATTTATTCCGTCTCTGTCGACCGAAGTGAAACGAGAAGAGGATGACGCGAAAGAGAGATGGATTGACGCGATACCGAAGAAAAGGATGAAAGTATAGGTTCAGTTAGAGCATGCGAGAAGAGACTGCGGAGAAAGAAAGAGCGTGAAGGAAGAAGCAGAAGATAGAGCAAACAAGATGGAGGGAGAAGCGTGAGAATGGGAAGATGGATGCACGAAACAGAATGAAGATAGTAGAGGGAGAACCGTGTGAATGTGAAGAGTGTGAGAAGGGAACCAAGGATATTATTGGCGATGAATAACGGAGAAGGCGGCCAGCGCGAAGGAAAGATGAATGAGGAGAAAGAATGACGGCACATGAGATAGAAGATACAAGTGAGAAAGACTAACTGAAGGAAAAAAAAATTAAAGATGACGCATGTGAGAAATGTAAAATGATGTAAAATGAACAAAAATGTAATAAAGTCGAAGAAAAATAAAGTAAAGAATAAAAGACGTGTGAGCGATAAGTATAGGAAAGAAAACACGTTGAAGAAACAAAAAACGAGGAGTAGTATGAAAAAGAAGTTAAAAGCGTAAGCAAGAAAGTAGCGCAAAAAGGTGTAACAACAGAATGACAAAAGATAAATGGAAGGATAAATCAAGAAAGCGATAGCAAAAGTAAAATCACAAAAGGAAAAAACAGTTTAGAAAAAAAGAAAGAGTAATGGAGGAAAGGGAAAGAAAGAACAGGAGGAGGAGAAAATGAGAGAGAAAGAGGGGGGAGGGGGTCTTACACAAATATATTATAAAATTGAGAGAAAAAATTTTAACTTTTTATCAAGAGATATGATGAAAATATAAAATGATGAAGTTATGGATTATACAAAACTTATTTAAGAAATATGGCAAAATGTCAATCAATTCAAATTGTTGTAAAAATATTTATAAAAATCAAGTCAAGTCAAGATGAACTTATATGGATTATACAAAATTTATTTAAAAAATATGACAAAGTGTCAATCAATACAAATTGCTATAAAAATATTTATAAAAGTGAAGTCAGTTGCAAAGATTAAACGTAACTTGCAATATACTAATAACAAACATATTTTGGTGAAAAAATATAGCGTTACAAAAGAAAAAGTAGAATGAAGGAAAGTGCGATAGGACGATGTAAAGTGGCGCGAGAAACGGCGGCTGCTTCGAGTTCGCCTTGGAAGGGCTTGGAAGAGGAAACCTTCGTAGAACGTAATCGCGTTCTTTTGTTGGTGGTGCACTTTAGTCGACAGTTGCGCCCTTCCATGGCGTTGCGACGAGCCGCGCTGTCTACGTTGCCAGCACCTTTCATAGGCCACAGAAGCGGGTTTCCGGGCGAGTCGCGTGACAAGGTCATTTTCCCTGTTAGAGAATCTTGCTTCTCACACCGGGCGTAGCTTTTCCTACCGGGCTGTCTCGATTATTAGGGCTGCCTTCAATCGAGGGGCAATCCAGAGGTGCCCGACGATAGGCGGAGCTTGCGAAAGTCTATTGTGCTGCGTTCTATCCAGTAAGAGAATTTCCAATAAGAATCTTTTCTTTTATCCTTGCTCTTTTGAGTCTTTTTAAAAATTTTCTAACTGGGCAAAATAAACAGAAAATTATAACATTTTTCTATAGGAGGAAATTTATGAATAATTTGGATAAATTGTTAATTTTATAATAGAATTTAATCTATGCTCTTTAAATATTTTTTAAATATATTCCAAAGAATTTTTCTAAGTATTTCCTATTAAGAAAAACTTGATAAGTTTAAATCTTTATAATTTTATATTATGTATTATAAATTATAATAATAAACAGCTTTAAAAAGTGGTATTTCTGTTTTACAAATATTCTGTTATATGTAGATAATAATTTATATTATAAGCATGTATGCATATATTACATATATTACATATATATTTTCTGTATTTCTAATAACACAGTCCATTATGTTTTTTCACAGTTTCACAGTAATAGAGAATACTTTGAACATTTGAAATATGAGAACACATTTCCTTTTAAAAAAAAAGGTTTGAAGCTCTTTAGAAATTAAGTTTGCACTCATAACATAAACATCAACATAAAATTTCAAAATAATATTATTGCCACAAAATCTTAAAATTTATCAAATAAATATTAAAAATGAAAAACAAAAAATAGATACTCTGATACCTAGATAATTAACACCTTCGAAAGCAAATTTATTCATTTATCGACAAAGAATTAGAATTGACAAACGAGCATCTGTATTACAAGTTAATAAATAAATATTAATTAATAAACGATAATTAAATGGATAATATAAGGCTTATTTCATTCATTTTCACTTGGTTATTTTCGCTTGTACAATACCATTAGATGCTTAACATTAAAGAAACAGTAAGGAATGAATTGAAATAATTTTGACGAACTCAAAAAAAAATGAACTCAATTTCTTTATTAGATAGAAATGTTATTTTTAATAATTGTGAATAAATTTCTTCTCATAAATGATTTCCCAGTTTATATACAATACATTTATCACCAAATTTTTAATCTAATCGCCAATTATCACCCAATATTTAATGAAATAATTGATAGAAATTAAGAAAATTGCATTCAGTAGAAACGGAGAAACTCATTTAAATTCATTTTTCTTTCAATTTATGGAAATGGATAAAAAATATCATTACATTTCAATGTAAAAAGATAATTGAAATTGTGTGAATAAATAAATAAATAAACAAATAAATAAATAAATGCAGCAAGTTAATTTTTTAATATATGTATTTAGCATAAACTTTATATATATAAAATTTAGGAAATTAAAGAAAGTAATTGAAAACATTATTATTATAAGTAAATGTTTAATAAAAAATTCTAATAAAAACTTTAAAAAAAATTGTGTAAAAATAAATATACAATTTTTATTAATGGAGAAAAAGAAATAAAAAGATAAAATAAATAATTATTATTAAATTAAAATCAAAATTTTTCCAATATTCAATAGTTATTTAATATTGGATATTTAATATTGAATACCGAAACAATTTCCGATTAACGTCATTTATTTTAGAAAAGAAATCTGTATTATGTAATCATATTTCAATATTAACAAGATATTAAAGTTTGTGTAATGATAGATGTGTTTCTTAGTACGCAAGCTTGTTTCAGCCAGACTGTCCTATCATAAATCTTAAATCAAGATCCGGTGCTGCGCGATCCAGTCGCGAGTATTTTATGGGATCGCCAACGAGGTCCCATCCAATTCCAACCGTCATTCCAAGTCCAAACATAACGCCATTCCACGGAGCAAACATTTCTACTTTTCAACGTGCAAACCTTTCGCAATACCTCCGGGGAAGCTTGCACTTCTACTGTGCTGACCATTTCGCGTTTCGTATTCAGTTCTGCCATTCATTCCCCTCTCCCGTATTGCATTGCTTAATCGTTAGTTCAGATATACAAATGGCATGCATAAACCTATATTTAAATTGTGTGTAAAGTATTCTAAAAGAAATCTAAAAGTATTGTTAAAAATATTGTAAAATAAATATTATAAATTCTGTTAAATTAGTTTTATCCTATCAAAGTTTTTGAAAATGCACTAATCACTTCTTAACTATTATTACAAAAAGATTACAATAATTGTTACAAGTAGATAGTTGATTATATGAGTAAATAAGTTTGCCAAAATAAGGATGAATATATTTATAGAGACTTAATTTATAGACAGCTTTATGTTAGAAAAGAAACTTGAAAAACAGCAAGAGATAAAACAACGATAGAACATAATAATTTATAAATATTATTTTTTTTGAAACATTACAGAAGTGATAAATTGATTACTTTTTAAGTTGGTTAGATTTATTAAGAAGAACAGCAAATATAGAAAATATATAGAAGTATTTTTTAAAAATATAGAAAGAATTATATTTTTTGTTGAAATAGCGTCTTTTTTTTCTTTATAAATAAGAGCTATTGGTATATTCAATTAAACAGTACTACGGTATAACAGTATCACATATTTCACTCAAATTTACTAATATGTGGGTTCTAAAACGTCATATGTCGGTGTGTGCTAAAACACTAATGCGGTGATTACAAAGGGAGAGTTGCTAGTAACGACAACCCTCCAAGTCATCAAATTGATCGCTATGATTTGGATACTCCCTTTCAAACGATTAACCGAAGCCCCGTTAGGGGCACACTGAATATGTGTTGTCAATGAAGACATTAATATCTTTATTTCAAATTATTCTTTAGTATTCTCAAGTTATAAAATAAAGTTGTAAAATAAAAAAAGTTTTTAATATAATTTTATATTCTTTATATAAAATATAAAATTAAAATTATGCAAAAGGATTTTGTATTCTGTAAAGTCAATTTGATAATTTATAATGTTATAGTTTAGATTACAGTCGGTAGAATTGACGACTGTAGCATCTTCTTAATATTACAATAAAAAACATTAATTATTTGACATGATCATTAAACGAATATTTTTATTACAGGTCTACCATGCAACCATTTGCAACCGGTAGCGCAATGGCGACCGAGACACCAACAAGTTTGCCACCTGAGAGGGTAACCTCCCCGACGCCTTGCCGAAATCTTACCTTTTCTATTGCGAAGATTATGGAACCGGACAAACGACTGACCGAGCAGAACGTTAATCTGGTGCCGCCAGCACCACCAGCAGCAGTACCAGCGACGACGACGACGACGATTCTTCAACAACCGCCGAATATCTCGTCCCCATCGTACTCGGCGCACTTGAAATCGGCATTCGAGAAGTATGTACCGACCTTGAGGCATCAGGATCTCCTTCAGCATTATCCCGTATTATCCAAGTACTATCCATTATACTATCCGAATCCCTTACTGAGGGCTTTCCCAGGCCCTCCCGCCTCGACTCCATCAGTTACGCAGAGTTCACCACCTCCCACGTCTATCCAGGAAGCTTCCTCGAGACTGAACTTGACCAGCATGTCACCAGAGAACCAACGCGGTAAGAAGAGCCCAGCGCCGCGAAGCGAGCTCGGTACCGCGAACAAGCAAAAGACCTTCACTTGCCCGGAATGCGGCAAAGTGTTCAACGCGCATTACAATCTGACGAGACACATGCCGGTGCACACGGGTGCCCGGCCATTTGTCTGCAAGATTTGCGGCAAAGGTTTCCGTCAGGCAAGCACTCTTTGCCGGCACAAGATCATCCACACCGCTGAAAAGCCGCACAAGTGCGTGACGTGCGGCAAGGCTTTCAATCGTAGCTCCACCCTCAATACCCACACACGCATACATGCCAATTTTAAACCGTTCGTCTGCGAGTTCTGCGGCAAGGGCTTTCATCAGAAGGGTAACTACAAGAATCACAAGCTCACGCACAGCGGCGAGAAAGCGTACAAGTGCAACATCTGCAACAAAGCGTTTCATCAGATTTACAATTTGACCTTCCACATGCATACGCACAATGACAAGAAGCCGTTCTCCTGTAAGATCTGTGGCAAGGGCTTTTGCAGAAACTTTGACCTCAAGAAGCATATGCGGAAGCTACATGACACAGGCTCGCCGGTGCTCAACGGATTAGATGCTTCGGGCCAAAATCACAATCAACAATCGGGCTACTCCTCGGTGTATCACGGTCAGGAACACTCTATCGTCAGTCCGTTTATACTTCCCCCACCTGGATCCACCAGTTATCATTCTCTGAGTAAGATGTTGTGACAAAGCGAGAATATGCACTATCCCAGGAAGACACAGTACCCGCTCATTCTTGGCTCACCTTGCTACTCGACTGATATGGGTCAGCTGGCACAAACATCTAAGTGAAGTGTCGAGAAGGCGCTCAAAGACTCGTCCGATTTCTTACTTGGAGAAAGTGTTTTCCAACTTATAGTTAGTCACAAATAATGAGCCGAAAGTACATTCTCGTTGTATCTCGCTGAAAATGTATAGAACTTTAAAACAGTATCCGCTGATAAGATTTTTAAATGTGACAGAGATGTTTTAATACAACATCAACGATTTGTTCGATAAACTACGACAGGTTGCTCATTCTTATTACATGATTAAAACTGGATTAAATCAAAATTAATCAAGCAACTCAAACAAATTTGTTTTTTCCATTCTATTTTCTTACTTTTATACATACATATATCGAGAAAAAGTATTTCTAATTTTCTATTTTTATAATGTAATCGACAAAGTTATTTAAAAATTATTTTTCCAAATTTATACAAGACGATCTCATAGCGAAATTGATTTTCATATTATCTCACTGTTAAAAAATTCTTGATTAAAGTGACATTAACATCAGTTTTACATTTCATTTTATGTACATCAGTTTATAGTATGATGTAAATAGAAACATAATTGTTAAACTTCCAACTGGGATTGCATGTGTTGTAACATTCTGGACGATACTTATGATCAACATGTAATTCTGTGAAATATTCGCAAAGCGTACTGAATATTACAAATAAATCGCAGTGTGAACAGAATCAACCATATCACCAAGATAAATCAATAGGACACAGATACCCTATTAGTCTCTTTACGAATTGGGAAGGGTTTTAATGATCGATTATGAGCGTTGATGGTTGCATCAATGGATTCCTGCGGGCAAATGTAAATATTTGTAAATATTTGTATGTGCAAAGCAAATACGTTACGCGTTAACGTTGGACGGGAACGAGAGTTATTAGCAAAGTGATCTGTAATTAGGGTCGTCTCGACACAGAAACTGATAGAGAGCCATGGGAAATACGATGAAATCGTTCAAAAGGCTTAACAAAAATTCGTCCAGATTTCATGGAATGTTTGCCTTCGAGTTCCATTATGCATTAATTTCTCTATTGCAAAAATAAAAATTTGAAATAAATATATGCATTTAATGTAAAAAGGGAATATAAGAAATTTATATTAGGTTTTAAAGTGATTGAATTTGATTTTTTTTTTATTCATTTATTATTCATTATTAATATTATTCATCTCAAAAACATGTTGAAAAAATGCTTTGTAACTAACATTTCCATATATTCTATTATTTTTGTATTCCTTTCTCTTGACATTTATGCAATTATTAATTTTCGTAGTGGAAATGTAATATAATACTAACAACATGCCAGAATTTACATAAATCTATTGATTTTATTTTCTAATATCGACACAAATTATATATTTTTGTAATTATTATTTTTATTTTACCAATAATAGTAGTATTATCATTTTATCAACATATTAAGGATATTCCTTGAGGCAGAATCGACGCATAATCGAACACGAAGGAAAAAGATTTTAAAAGAGATTTTTTGTATAATTAAATTATGAATATAGAGCTACAGTGGAGCGTACGAAGCGTATATTATACGTTGACCGCATATCTATCTACTTTTAGGCAAATGTATAAATTGGTGTGATAGTAGCTTTAAGTGAATCATAGATAGCAAATGAAATGTTGGTCATTATTATTATTATTATTGTAATTATTATAGCTAAATCATGATCACCGTGGCTAATGCGACTGCGATCATTAAAAGCTTTGCAATAGAATCAAGAATGTTTATAAAGATTATTATTATTATAACTCTTATAACTATTTATGCATTTTTATTTACATCTCGTAACTAAAAAGGCCGCCTAAGACTATTTTTATTATTGTGCATAAAATAAATTTTGGGACGTCGCGTTATAACAAAGCAATATTGATTATTATAACAAGATATAATTTGCTTTATCGTATTTAAAAAATTTATTTTAACAAAGCGAGTCATAACAGACTTTTGTCTGTATATGTATCGTGCTAGCTAGATAAGCGGCTGGTAATCGCGGTGAACTTAATCAACCGTAACTAAAAGTGAAAAGTTATGTATGTAGATAATTGGTAGAGTAGATGAAAATGCATATATATGTATGTGTCCTTGTTGTAAATATGAGTCAATCCGATGCAATAAATTCATCGATACCAATGAAGCACTGTTTATTCCTTTCAGCCCTTCTCAAATCTTTCCTAAAGTTGGTCAAATCTATTGCTAATTAATATGTGCTAATTAATATATCATTTAAAAAAGTAAAGAATATTATAATAATAAAAATTCGAATTATTGTATACCAAAAAGCGATTAATTTTAATAATTTAGAAGTATTTTCTGAAATTTATTTTTTAATAAAAATGGCAACAAGAAAGCGAATAAATAGTTTAGGAATCAATATTGTAAGACTATATTATTTTCTTTCATACTATACAGAGTGTCCCAGTATATCCTTACATTGCTTATGAGAAGGTAGAATGGAAATGGAGATAAAATTCAGGTGAACAAAAAAGTCCCATATTTTGTTTTGCGAAATTTGTAATATTAATCGGAATATTAAATGTTAAAGACGGACGAATGAGAGTGCGTGCAGCTGGTATAAGAGAAACCTTCGAGTTGCTTGAGTTATAGCACGGTTTAATGTATCAAGCATTGGCTGCCGGTGCATAACGAGAGGAAGCACGCCATTGCCTGTGGTTTCATCGTCGCTCCTTCCTCTTACCGTGCATCGACAGCCAATGCTTGATACACTGAACCGTGCTATAACTCGAGCGACTCCACACTATCTCGTTTCTCTCATACTATCTTCGCACACGCTCATTCGTCCGTCTTTAACTTAATATTTATCTCGATTATTATTGCAAATTTCACAAAACTGTATGGAACAGTTATGTTCCATCTCAATCCGTTCTATCTTCTCACGAGCAATAGTAAGAGTATACTACGACATCCTGTATATAATATAACTAAAAACTATTAAATGATGTATTAATTGCAAAAATATCCGTCAATACTATTTTCTGTGAATTATAAACAAAAATATTACATATATGATCGGTGTATGTAAATATTTATTATTGAAATATATTTCGAATCATTTATGCAACACCAACAACTTAATGAAATTTTTTACATTAATTAATTTCCAAATTTTCACTACTGAATTAAATTAAAATCTTGTTGCATTTGCATTCAATAATGTCAATTTAATGAACTCCCATCAATTAACCTCACGATAGCTATCTAGTATGAGTAAAAAGCGGAAGTATCTCGAGTTTAATAAAATCGTCTATCGGTTACGCGGAAAAAAGGCTTAATCCCTTGCGTAATATACATAACGAGAGTGTATACATGCTAATCTCTCGGGCACATCAGCCCGAGCGATCTCTAATCTAACTGTAACGAGCGAGAACCGCCCCTTAAGCACATCGTCTACCTCGATATCTCATCTCCCACAATCGCGGGAGAGGATTAACGATATCGGAAGCGAGTAGCCCGATCGACGGAGGATGTTGGAAAAAAAGAGACAAAGAGAATGTCTACCATTAGAGATGACGTGATCTGTAGGGTTCGGGGTAGAATAGGGAGAAAAAGAGGGAAAGAGAGATGGCTCGATTTAAAACGAAACAGAGAGATTGAAAGTGCAGCCATGAATGATAGCAGTTGCGTGAAAGAGTGGGAGGCGCGTGGAGGAGATGGATGACTAAGGGGTGTGAAGCTCGAAAGGCGTCAAGGAGGGATAGAGAGAGAGAGAGAGAGAGAGAGAGAGAGAGAGAGAGAGAGAGGGAGGGAGGGAGAAAGAGGAAGGACAACGTGCTTCTCTCCCGATGTTTGCGCGAGATACCGCGCCGGCCCTCTGATGTATCTGCAGAATCTGTCCTCTATCCATTAAATTCGAGCTCATCCGACCATCGGGGCCATTCTGTCTCTTATCAAATACCGTCGGTCGTTACGGGATCGGTGCTTCTATATAGGATGTCGTTCAGGTTACGTGTCAACGAGAAATACGGCGATGTTTGCGATGTATCACGGCTCGCTATTGAATACTTTTGTGGTCGATATGCGAACGCATCGTATCTCAATAATGTATTTGGATTCAATGACACGCAGTATTAAATGTGTTATCCTAGTCATATCATTGTTTCTGAAGAATTGTCATCAAAATAACTAATTATGAAGATGTGTAAAAATTAAGAAATTTAATGTTAAAATATTGTAGAAAAAATTAAAAGAATTTAATCAAAATTTATTAATAACAATACACGAACACAGTCTTGTGCAAACGTATACTGTGTATTACTGATTGTTACCTTTTTTGATGTAGCTAGTATAGATGAATGCATCATTTCTAGGCTTCCCAGTAGAAGCCCGGGTAAAACAAAAAGTCATGATAATGTCAAAATGATCTTAAATGAGGTCAAAATAATAAAAAAATAATAATTAAATTATGATTTAAAGTGAATTTTGTAATCATGTTCTCGTCATTTTGACATTGTCATGACTTCCTGTTCTACTTGGGAGGCTTGAATTCAAAAATCAATAGAAAGCCTAGAGATAGTGCGTTCATCTACACTAACTATACACCGAAAAAGGTAGCAATCAGTGACACGCAGTGTGCCATATGTATGTACGTACATACCATACGAGCGTGAAAAAATTAAAAATAATCTCAGATATTGGTGTTCAATATATTTTTTTATAGATCTATTTATCGTTATATTCATATATTAGTTGTTGTATACTGATGATAATTTCGTTATTACTAAAAGCACATAAAAGTGGCAAACTTCTTTTATGTAATGACAGGAAATCTCGGCTTTTTCAGTACTTATATAAAAGAGTTCCGCTCGCGCAGTAGCGTATTTGTATACCAACAAGTATTTAGTGACATTTAATGGGAATTATCCGCACTGGAGAGGCACAATTACGAGCGGATTATTAACACCTGGAACCGATGTCGTGCTGCTTCTTGAATTGTCGGCTCCTTGCTTCCATTGCGAATTCCCTGAACCACGAACTTATACGGATACTTCTTCCCTGTATTTCGAAGGATGGATCGTAAAGTAACCGGCGTCGGTCGCCTTTTAAGTCGGCTTGCTCTACCGCGATTCCGGTTTTGGAATTTTGCCCTACGAAGGAAGGAATTTGACGTACCGTGAAATCGCTAAAAACCGCCATTACAACGTTTGAGAACCACAAATCTCGAGATGTTTGCATCGCTATTTACGGAAATATCGTTTAGGAAGAAAATAAAAAATTTAACTTTTTAAAATTTAATTCCATTATTTATTGCGTACTAATGATTTTGTCTTTCAAATTATCAGAACATAATTGTATATCATTAATAAATAAACATTATCCGACAATTCAATAGTTTTTCTTAATTGTTGACTTATTTTTAACTTAAAAAATAAATCGTTTTCTATCAATTTATTATCGCATTTATTTATTTTTTATCAAAGTTGTAAGTTAAGTCTATAAATAAATTTAAACGGTGTAGTACATACATTTTTTATGTACATTTTTTTCTTAACAGAGTTCTTAAATCCAGTGTACAGCGTACAGTGTAGCTCCTGAAGCATTGAAATGAACTCAATGATTGTTGTAATTTTCACAAATCCGCCATAGATCTCTTTTCAATAAATACGATCTCGAGTGGTGTGCGTCCGAAATGTATATCGAGCGAATTTTTGCGCGTATCAGCTCAGTCGAGCGAATATTCGCACGAATCCCGCAGTGGAACGGACGATCCTCGGCGATCCGTGATACAATGACAATACGGAGGCCGCCATAATGCCAGACATCCGTACTGACACGCCGTCGATGGTAGCACGGTGGGATGAAGAGGGTAATGAAGAGGTGTCGAACCGTATCTCGTAAACCCCATAGCCGAACCAAGGGTCTTGCTCGCATAATAACTTACAGTTCGCTCATCAGTTACGGGTTTTAACCAATTATAAGGATATTAACGGGGGTGGCTTGGTCGCGAATCAGCCCCCGAGGGGGTCGCATTTACGAGCGACCCGATATCACGCTAGGGGGATTTAGAGCTTCCTGCTGCGATCATTTCGCATGCTGCCGTCGCGTATGTTTGTATCGTGTTTCGACGATGTTTCGATAATCGCCTCCTATCAATATGCCGTTATTCAATCAGCACTTCGATGAAAATTCATTTTACGATTAATAATCGTTTTAATCTTTCGTGTTTAATCGTGTTCTTATACGAATACGTCTACATCCATATAGGAAGTTCAGGTCAGATCGATATTTTGTGACACAGAGAATGTGTGAGTATAATTATTACAAACATAAAACTTTTTTTTTATACTATATACTTATATATATGTATATATAAAAATCCGTTCTTTTAATAAAGGTTTGATCTTTTTACTAAAGAAAATGTGCTGCCAAACATGTTAATCAGTAAACACAAATAGGGAAAATAATTATTTTATTTAAACCAAACCGACATGGTTTAATATAATTTCAATATTGTTTGACAATTTTTAATTACGCTGCAGTGAAATTTATTGTAAAATTTATTTATATTTAATAAATATGAAATAGTAACCAAACACTGTTGCTTGTATTTTAACATATATTTATACATTTTTGTTTTATTCTTTTTTTCAATTAATTTCTAGAATTTATTCTATATTTATTGTATTCAAATTTAGATATTTTTTGCATTTGTAATTAACTAACATCGATGTGGAAAAATTTTATATAAATATATATGCATTTATGTAAGATATTTCTATACATACAGTAATTGCTATCGATTTTCTTGGTTGTTATACTGCACGCTGTCGCTATCTAATTATGAAGTATCAGGTGTCACCGGAGCACCGCCTAGCCTAACCCTGCTTTTCTCGATCATTGTGCTCTGATCGAGCGTTATCCACGGTTCGACGCCTCCGTAAAACGCAACGAGGGACAACGAGTCACTCGATTCAATTCGAATCATTCGACTAAACAGGAATACTTAACGGAAGAAATATAAAGAGAGCGGTCGAGCATTCAACGAACGCGTATCCATTTCACGAAGACACACCATTTTCTTTTGTTACCCCCGTGAAAAGAGTCCCAATCTTTCTCGCGTTTTCCGAAGTAATAAAGCGCACTGCGTGCCAATCTTATTGCCTTCAGTATAATGCCAAAAGAGATTCTAAAATCGATGAATTCGTTTGCGTACTAATGTCTTGGTAGTCGCATGATTTCTATAGCAATGCATTTGCAAATATTACCTATCTATTTCCAATAATTAATTTAATAATAATTTGATTACTTAGCACTAAAAAAATTACTTAGCATTAATATTTGATACATTAATCGTCAATTGGCTTAAAATACTTTAACAATTTAGGTGCATTTAAATTCTTAAATATAAGGGTATTATGAGAAAGAGAGAGAGAGAGAAAGAGAGAGAAATGAGCTTGAAATAACAATAAGAGAGACACAAATAAAGAAGCAAACATACATATTTAATAATGATAATTCGATTAATCGGAGAGAATAATGTTACGAAATAATTTACAACTATCTTTCTAACAACAGTAAAAGCAGAATAAAAATGTTTGTATGTGAAGGATGCGATATAGATTTTGATAATCATGATTTTGATTTGTCGCGTCTCAGAGGACGATGAACAGTAAATTGAATGTGGCAAAAAAGTTGAAAGTTTTGTCGCAACGTATCACAGGAAAAGTGGTCGAATCCCCACATACGGATCTAACAAGGGGGTGGCTGGTGGCGACGGATGCGCGACGCAATATATTATAATGATGACGTCCCTCTTGGGAACGGCAGCGTTTCTCACCCCCAATAGTGATGCCGGTGCAAATCTTGGTACTTACGCGCGGGGTGCCATCGATTCGCTCGACCTCTTGACTCTCGTAAAATTGTACGTCTCAACGAACCGCCTTCCTCATTATCGTCGGGCTCTTGCGAAAGTTGAACGCTACTCGGAGAATCGACTCACGATAAAACACCTCGACATGTTATTTATTTTCCATTCTATATTCTTGCTTATCTTATTGTTTGTTGTTATGTAGCGTATTCTATCACATTGTAAAGTATTTTCTTGCTGTTATGTTATCGCTTACAATAGTTTCTCGCGCAGCAAAAAATAATGTCTCGTACTATAAATTGAATAAATATAAAATAAAATATCGTGTAAATTCTCTTTGTAACAATATGTATACAGTTAAATATAATTAAAATATATGTATATACACACAAAAAAAATTTAAAAATATTAGTGTTCTAAGGTTAAAATTAATAAGGTATCATAGGTATCTTGTTAATAAAATTCGGAAATAATTTTATTATAGGTTTTAATAAAATAATAATTGATTAAAAAATTGATATAAAATCCTGAAGATTAATCGTTTTCATGTATAATAGTATTAAAAAAATACATAAGTAACGTTATAAAACTTATTTCTTGCTGTAATTATAAAAACAGAAATTTTTATCATTTTATTCTGAACTAAATAAAATAAATTTAAAGAAATAAAAATAGCTCTATGTATAAGATAAAAATTCTTGAGATTTAGGTCAGACAAAAAGGGAACGAAGGTGAAATCGATAAGAGCGCATGCATGAAATCACGTGCGTGTTCTCGAAAGGGCGTAGACACTGTCACGAGAGAGAGGGTTGGTAAGCATCACAAGCTGGACGGCGGACGTCCACCGGGAGTGCCGGAGACATTTTCGAATCTGTTTAATCTCGGTACGCTGCACGTAAGTGAAAGGTATCTCCGTGAATACCGAATCAAACAAAGCGACAAACAAACGCCTTTCCTGTCACCATCGTCGCCGCCACCGTCGCCGCCGCCATCTCAAGAGAAGCCGAAGTTAGCCGGGATGGGGTGAGATTACGCCCCCTCACTGCACCCTCGCGCTTTGATGTATGTACTCGACACTAGCGTGTCACACTCCGAGTGTTTATGAGACGAATTTCTTATCTCTTTCTCTTTTTAACGCCCGCGCGCACTTTCCTTCCTGTTGCCAGTCTCTCTTTTCAGCCTTTCTTTTAACACACTCGTGTCTCGTTTTTGAGCACCTTTCTTGATGTTTCGCTTTACTCTTCTGATCGCTATAAATCGCCCAACTCCTTTTAGTCTACTTTTGTTGGATAATTAACTTATCTCATTGCATATCAATCAATTATTGATACAGTTAAAGTTGTCGAACTAGAAATAGTATATTAAATGGTGTTAGTTATCCTATTAATAGATTTTGCTGTCAGCACTTATCGATCGCTTGTTCATTGGAAATCTATTAATTAATAGGGAACATATATTTTATCATTCTCTTGTCATTCTACTGTTTATTTAAAATAGAGCAGAAATTGATGGCTTGAAAAAATAGAAGTGGAAAATAAATTAACTATTATCATCGCACGATTTTTAATGATGAGAGTTTGCAATATACAATAGTCTTTGAATATACAATAATTGTAACAGTTGCATTATTAAAAATTAATATTATTTTATATTTATTTATGTAAAAATTTTTCTTTAGACAATTCAGATATTGTGTATAATTTATAATATGCGTGCACGTACATAATATCTAAGATGTTTTTAATTAAAAATATAATTGAAATAATAATTACATGTTGCGAGATACTTGATTTATTATTATATTAAAACGTTATTATTTATTCAAATTTAGTTTAACATTATATTTTTAATAAATATAGAAAAAGATTCTTTTAACGCGTTCGGTTATGAAAAAATTTTCACATACACAATAATAATGGAACATTACAAGATCTAAAGTAAGTTTCAAAGATCAACACTATTGTATGGCGCGAATAAAAAGCGATTAATTGTTGATGCTATTAAACTGGCTAGAAACAATACATTCGTTTATCGTTTATTTCAAGTGCGAATATGTCGCGTTTACATGAATTTTATTAGATTATTACATTCATGCGCGTTACATCGTTACATCCATACGATGTGATACTGTCTGCTGAGTATTCGGCAAGCGAGCGTATCGTCTAGAAGCGGCTTTAGCGCGGAAAGCGGCTTGGTGCAGAGGATTAACGCGAAACTGTGAGCGGCGAGATCACGCGGACTCACGTGTAGATACGTGAAGGGTATTAAAAACTCATCGTAGCAATTCCATTTACGCGGTACGGTTCTCATTCGCGAATACGAATATCCTACGAATTGCGACGCAATGAACGATTTCCGTCCTTTTTCCCGCGGAAGGTATCAGATTTTTGATAATTTCTTTCATTTGGTTAGCTTCCTTTATATTACGCAGAATTATATATAGAATAATAATTCATATTACATTAGAAATTATATAGAAATTATATGCTTACGCGCCGCGGTTCTTTCATCGGTCGCGCGTGCTTTTTTTTCCTTCACACCGACGAAAAGAGAAGACGAATGAATGGAGAACGAATATGTTTTCCAAACTCGTTTCGACAGTAATGATAATAAGGGCCCATTGAGACGGTACGAGCGCTATTGTGTAACCGGGTATACCTGCCCCATCTTGAACATTCTGAAGATTCTCAATGGAGCGAGCGAACTCTAGAGAAATAAACAAATGTTTGAGTAGACGTATGCATTCTTCAGTCTTTTTTATTGCGAATCGTCACATTTATCATCACCTTTATTCTGTCTCTATTCTCATTTATGTATGAACTGATATGACTGCGCGTAATCATTACAATGTTCAATATTCATTGTGAATGTTTTCAAGACTCAAATTATTGAATCTTGGAATATTACAATTATATCTAAAATTATTAGGAATTCTTGGCATAATGAATGAATTTCGCTATACATATATGTATACAGATAGTTTGGAAAAAACTTTGCGTTTTTTTGTGCAAAAACTTTTTGAAATTAGACATCAAAATATATTTTCCTAATAAGATAATGTTCCATGTCACTGCCGAAGAAAGCAAATTGTGATTTAAGTAAGATGAAGTCAGTTTCCTGGATCTAGTGAGAAAGAAATCAAAATCGAAAATACAGTTTGTAAAAGGCATTTCGACTATAGTAAAAAAATAATATTCAATAAAAAAATGGAATGAAATAGTTGTGTTAATTTTGGAAAATTGATCGAAATGTATATTAGAAGTCAGTAAAAATATGAAGGAAAAACAATATATTAAATATTGGTAAATTGCAAATAAAAACTTTACAATCTTAGTCTTATTTCTATGTGCCATGGCTCTTAAGATACAGAAAAAAATATTAGAATGCCTATCTTTCATACTCTTTCATACTCTTGTTGTTACTATTTTCATATCTGTTTTTTATCAAATTAATTGTTCATGCCCACGTGTGTCTTACTGATATAATATCGCAATTTTATTTCGATAAGAACATGTAACAAAAAAATTTTAATATTTATACTTACATTTAATAACCAACATTCTATAAATTTATTACTTAAATTTTTTAAAATTCTTTTTCTACAATTGTGTTAAAATTTATTATAATAATACATGTTTTTATGTGTCAATATACATATAGCGAAGAAACTGTAGTTTATAAGCAATCAAGGTTAAGATCATTTTGCTTAATTTTGCTAATTTCATCCGTAATTCACTTTGATAAAGGAATTCAAAACAGCAACTCGCTTTTGAATATTGTCGCTTTTCCAAAGCGTAAGGTTTACCTTCAATTAGAGCAAACGGGTATTTACCGGTGGTTCGGATTCCTAAGTATCAATGCTAAAGTTTCATTGAGATGAGTTTACGGTACGGGCAAGCATGCCAGAATCAAAACGGTCAATAATCCGCGTGTCGATCTTGACGGTAAAAGAAGCTGACAGCAGATTCATTGAAGACTTTAACATCGGGCCGGGATTAAAGGACCCGCCCCGGTAACAACACGGATCGGCGACGACAATGGAGACGATAGCCAATGACCAATAAATTGAACTATGCTTCATTTCACTAATTCCTGTAATAATCTAATGGATTAACGATTATCTGTTTAGTACGGCTCGTTTACGTCCGCTGTGTGCCTCCGGAGAACGGTTCATTCAAAAATTATGAATGAATCTTTTTCGGAACTTTTTCTACAGGCGAAAAAAGAAGAAGGCACCTTGTGCGAAAAGATCAGTTACAAGAATTTCTGATTTATGCATATAAAAAAAGCATTTAAAAAATTATAAATGGTGCTCAATCAAGAGTCGCGATAGCATTTCCCACTCTATTAAGACATATATAATTCTTCTTTTTTTTATTATAAAACAAGTGTAATAAAATATACTTTTTTATTGATGTATTAAGAGATGACTTTTTTTATAATATTATTTCCTAATGTGTTTATTAATGTTTACCTACAATGTAATTTTTATTAAAATTGCGATTATCAATTAATATACCTATAATTACATAATTTATGGTATAACATTTATTTAAATTTTAATATATTATAGTTATAAAGAAAATATTCTTACAATATACAACGTGTTCTTATTGATATAATTTTTATCAGCAATAGAAAATATCTGTTTTATTATATTATTAAATATGATTGGAGAGGTCGAGGGAGGAGGGAGATCGAAGATTCTTGTATACATCAGTTCAGGGCAATATAAAGCCGACGTAGTTTAAGTAGAACTGAAGCGCTAATCTTTTTATTGCGTCGACTAGCAGCATTAAAATTGGGGTGCAATTTAATTTAATGGGGGCAAACGAAGGTAGTTGGAGGGAGATCGAGAAGATTGAAGGGAGTGAAACGAGCAAAGACCGCCGATCGGTATTTAGTGGCTCCTGCGAGTGACATGTACGAGCTAACAACCGTTCCATTGCATTTTGAATGAGCAGGGGATTCGAAAAAAAATTTTTTTAAGTACCGTGAATGTTAATCAATGTAGACAACCTACGTTTCTTTAAATAGAATTAATAACATCAAGCTGAACCTATATAGTATATATATAATATAAATTGTTAAAAACTTTCTACACATAAATTATACATGTATGATACCATAAAAATATTTAAACATCTATATGTATATATTAAAAAATAAATGTTTACATTTTTTAGTAATTTTTTATGATATTACATATATATTTATTTGTATTCTAGATGTAATACAATTTCTGGAAATGAATATTTTCAAACACACAAGATTGTCCGGAAATAAAATAAAATATCAATATGAGAGAAATGCCAAAACAATGGGTATCTTTCCCCAACAACGATCAACAATTTAAACTACAACCCCAATGGAAAAAACGCAGGCAAACACACGCGTTGCCTGCGTGATTGCGTGGAATCGTGCGACAATCGTCGATGCACGAGGCAGAAAATAAAGACAAGTGTAAGTGCACCGCGATGCACAGCGTCGACGACAACGTGCGGGGGCACGCTGCGTGCGACAAAGGGGATTTTCACGGGGAATGGACACGGACGGGAATGCGTCCTTCAATGCGTGAGACGCGCTACATGTGCGTGTGCGTGACGTGGGTGGAGAGGTTAACACGTGCGCGCGCGCGCGCGCGAGGGATTTCTGTGTCGCCGTGAAACGCTTAGCGAGATTGCCGTCGACAATACGACAATACAACGTGCGTGACACGCCCGGCGCGGTTTTCGCAGCAACGACAAGAGGTAGGGAAGGGCGCGCAGGGGGCTACGCGCGAGGGGAACGGGGGGAAGGTAGCGACGACGAAGGGGTGGATTTCGAGCAGACACTGAAATCTCGCCAATTCTAGAGGGGTGGCTCGCCACACCCCAGTTCGCGCGGCTTTCATCGTGCGGACTCGACTCTACCACGGCCCGCGATTTCACCCTTGTTTACCGCGACGACGCATTACCCTCTCTTTCCTCTCGCTCCCCTCCCCCCCTCCTCCCTCTCTCTCTAGCCAAAGACGAGCGCGTGATATTTCTATGCGATGGAAACCCGTTAAAGATTATCAGCTAATCTATACGATGGAAACGGATTCTGTCGGCAATCTGATGAATCCGATCAGCGTCCGAACACGTGCTTTCTGTGTCTATGAAAGCAAGTAAAGCAATGTTATTGACTTGTTATTCAGCTTGTTTATCAGCTTGTATGTCAGTATTAACTTATCATGATGTTACATCACACATCGAGTAGAATCAATTATGATCGATTAGATATCAATACGCATTGTACAAGCAAATCATATTTCTGGGATTTTTTTCTTTACCAACAGTGTCCGAAAGTGTATTTTTTTTATACAGCAAAAATTGAATCCATACTTTAGTTTCCTGATATGAATAACAATACAATAAAGTTGCTTCTCATATAAGGTCAGAGTATTATATGTCTCTTTCTTATTATAATAAAATTATAATAAAATTCTATTATAACGTTTTCCGAAGTTTAAGAAAAAAAAAACTATAATTAAAAGAATAATTTGTAGAATTGATTTTACATTATATAACTGTGATTTTATATATCATTTATATTATAAATATTGATTTTATATTTTATACATTGTTTGATTAAACTAATAATAAATTTGTAAAATATTGTATAGTAAAATATTTCATGTCTTACATGTTTGGAAAGATTATGCCGAAAATCGTGTACAGTGATAGCGTGCATATGTGTTGAAAAGATATAAAACGAACCAGACAATGCGTCTCTTTCGACCTCGAAGCAAAGTGGCAAGCTGCTAGTACAAAAAGATGCTCTTATGTATACCAAATAGTATTCGGGACCATCTTCACCCCTCGGCGCGATGCGTTGTATCTTCACTCCGTGTATACCTACCCATATGTATCTAGCTTATAAAATAGCGCACAATACTAGCATTATAATGCCTGGAAAGTGCACAAGTGCATGAGCTCTTGAGTTTGTACCGAAGATTTCGTATCTGTATCCTTTTGTGTCCGTATGCGAGGGTTCAAATGGCCAGTCAATGGCAAAAGGGACCGCATGATTTGTCATGCTATATTTTCAAATGTTTGCAGTGCACTACAAACGCTATGTATATGTACATCTTGTAACGCATAAAATAGGGCGGAAATTGTAGCATAGCTAAAAGCAAGCAGGAAATAAGTCAAAAGCCGTTGAATATGATTTTTGTGAGATTATGATCTTTGTGAAAAAATATGTTTCCGAAAAAATTCGTCAAGATTCATCTTATTACCTAACTGTAAATCATTTTTTAAATATATACATATATTTTTAATAGTATTCTCTTAAAATAAGTTTCTTTCTACCTTAATTATTCTTCGTACGTATAATATATAATATAATAATAGTATAACGATGTACCAACGAGCTCGCCGTATAGTAACGTCAGACACGCGTGTTGCCGGGACTAGAAATCATGATTTGGTT
Organism: Tetramorium parvispinum; assembly: GCA_011638315.1. Taxonomy (NCBI): domain Eukaryota; kingdom Metazoa; phylum Arthropoda; class Insecta; order Hymenoptera; family Formicidae; genus Tetramorium; species Tetramorium parvispinum. Next base: position 13,304 of record VBVR01000785.1, on the reverse strand, counting down.
ATATTTTTCATAGGACGGAGGACGTTTGATGGAGAAGCATGACCCACTTCTTCGCTATTACAAATCAATATTACGTCGTCTCGAGGGCGCCTGGTTGTACGTCAAAGCGAGATCAAACTTTTTCAATCTCGATTAATTCCGCCGCTGCGGTATTGCCGTGACAGGAGCGATTGTCCGCTGTTAAAGAGTGCGGAAAACTGCGGTTGAGTGACAGGAGCGCTTGAAATGTAAAAAAAGAGCCCTATGAAAATAAATAGAACGGGGGTGCGCGCGGTGACAGGCAGCGGCGCTTCATAAATGCCGCGCCGCGAGGTAATTTCTCTTTGTCACGCTCAGTTCGATAACGAGATGACTCTCAAAAACGCAATTCGAAAAATCACCGATCGCCAACTAAATTTCGATATGTCGTATCTTACCAGCGCAAATAAAAGTTCTCTAACAAATGTGTGTAAAATTGAAATTAAATACTGCTGCATTTTATCGAGATGGCTGTGATGTAAAAGAATGTTGTTTTGTAAAAATCATTTATTATATTATGTTTCATAAGAGAATATATTTCCGAAAAAAAATCTCAAAGTTGATCTTATTTCAAAGTTTAATGGAATTTGATCAATTTTGTTAATTTATACCATATTTTTGTACACTTATAATATATAATTTTTATTATATTATACTATGTGTGTATATAAAATCTTAAATTTTAATTTTAATAATCAAACTGTGACCAGATTATATACCAATTATTGTACTTTAATCATTTTCTAATTAATTTTATACTGTTTTATTCGGCGATTACGATACAGATTCGTATTGGATACAAAGAAATTTGTATTTATAACGAGCAAACAAGTATTTTTACATTTTTAAGCGTCACAGATTTTTGTAATATTTGCGAGCGACAATGGTCTTATCTGCGAATTAATAACATTAATTCTTAATTTATTTATAGATTATAATCAACACATTAGTCTTAAATAGCATTAAATTATAACCCTAAAATGATCCTTTTGCCTTTAATATTATTAAGATTAATTAATAAAATCTATTTTTATACAAATTTAAATGTCTTTACCTACCTATGTGATTTCAGCATAAATGAAAGAACGTTATGGACGCAAAATGAGATTGAAACAAATCAAGAAGGCTATTCATCCGCGATATAAAGTCAACTACTTGATGTGATAAAATAATGCATAAAATTCTTTAAAATTTTTATTTCAAAGTAAAAAAAATCTGACAGTTCCACGCCACTGGGAGGTGGAACTTCATATAAATGGTTAAGCCGGTCTTAGTCGCTGCTCCAGTAGTACAGTACAGGGGTAAAGGTTACAGGCCGCCAAGAGATTCAGTGCGGTTCCCGGATATGTATACACGTGATACACGCACGATACACGTGTATCCGCGCGGAACAGCGCGGCTTGCTGAAATCTCCGCATAAGAGAGTCCGACCTTGCGATCACGGCTGCCGTAATGCCCGCAGGAACACCGAGGGGGAATCCCTACGGTAGCAGGATCTTCAATGACGATGACAAGGGCCGACAGCCTTTCCAAACACGCAGTTGTAAACGTCTGTTCTCGTTTCATGCCAGACGTGACCGCGTCACCCTAAGGGCTTTACTGTTATTCGGGCACTGGCTACTGTTCGCTACCGAATTAATACGGCGAAGTAACTCTTGGTTAGTGCGGTGCAAGAGAACGCGCTCGTGTGTATCGATAGATTTGCGTGAGAAGCTCGCGACTTGGGATAGTGTAGCGTTAGTTAACATAAGGCTGGCTCGACTGCATCTTTTCGTGCATGGCTAGAAGAGTAGGACTAAATATTGCAACTTTTATCATTTCTGAAATGTAATAAAAATTAGGATATTTATGTTTCTTACATTATTATATTAAAATTATATATGTATACGTATTTATATAGTAAAATTATATCATACATACATTTCATGTTTAAATAAAATGGAATAACCCAAGCTGCTGAAATTAAATATGTGCGATAATAAATGACACTTTACGTACACTAATTAGTTTTGTGTTTCTACTTTGTTAATATATAAAAATTATTTACGTTAGGTAAAAGTAAAAGAACCATCTCTCTTTCTTAAGTTTCATATGTGCATATGATGGAGATTTTTTTAGAACGATTTTAATGATACTCTACAGCTACGAAGAAAAATAACTTTGTTATTATTTTTTCTCCTCGATTATTCAAAGTACATATTATATTATCATTGACATTTTATATTTTTATTATAAATGTATAGTAAGCGAAATTTTAATTTTTCGTAAAATTTTTCTTTACATTTTATCTAATAGCTTATATTTCAAAATTTTAGTATAATTTGAAGAATTTTAAGATTAAATTCATATTTCCTCTTATTTTAGTTCATATTATGTATCTTTAGTTATATTACGTTATATAGGACAATTCTTTTTCTTCTTAAGAATTTGTATATGTCAAACAAATTCTTTCTATTCTTCCTTTCAATTCCGTCTAATCTCTCGTTTGAACTAGTTGAATTATTTCGATTGCTAATATCGCTTCGCGTTCACCAAATTTGCTTTCGTTCAATCCTTTGAGATTTTATTTCCAAAAGAAGCGACATCGAAATGACAACAACAACACAAGAAGATTTCGTTGGCCGCGCTACGAAGCTTACAGGAAGCTTATCTCCCTAATGCTGGTAATACTTTGGCTTTAACCGGGCATTAAAAGCAAATATACTTACGTTCTACTATTCGACCCCGTTTTTGTATCGCCGACCATCATGGTATTAATACATGAAAGGGATCCATGACCCCGTTTACGTTTCTTTATATATCGGATTACTAGAAAATGCACAAATGTGTTGAAACTATTCGCGTTTGTAAATTTTCACTAAATATTATTTTTATTTTATTTAAATCATTTTTGAGGTGCAGGTTGATTAATTTTTTAATTCTTTTTTTACTAGCAAAATTTACTATAAATTTATATCTTAACATTTAAAAAATCAGTAAGACATTCATATAACGACTAAAACGCTTTGAGTTTCGTAGATATATTTAATGCAAGCATATGCCAATGTTTACCTTTGGGTGCGCACGCTTCATGCTCTTCTGGTTACTTTGTTGAGTCTATTTTTCTCTTTATTCAGATGACCACTCAAATTGATATCCTTATACGTAATCGAGCATAATAAAAGAAATAATTATTTGTATACATTACATCTTAAATAAATTACAAATAATAAACTCCTTTATGATATTTCATTATTATTTTGTATTTAAATTATTTAATTAATTTGTGATAACTTATTTTATTAATATTCAATGTGTTTCTTATAGATCGCCCACTAATTACATGGCATTATTATTTATCAAAAATTGAGTCGGAAAGTCCTGACTATTTTTTTCTATAATACTTAATAAAACAGTAATTATTGAATAAAGGTAATCCAATCAGCATAATTTTTCAGACAGACATGTATTAATAAGCCGCGCGTCTAATAATGTGTGGCAACCTAGAAGTAAAATGCTCATGCACATTACTAGATATTACTAGCTCATTGACATATGTCTATCTAAAAATCGATACTGACTTTATTCAATAATTTCTGCTTTAATAAGCATTATAGAAAAAAATGATACGAGACTTAATTTTTGATAAGAAATGACGTTATGTATGTAATTAACGGACAGTCTTTAAGGAACACTCTGTATATACATTTGTATTTTATCTTTTAATAGCATATATGTATATAAAGTTTAATTCATATATTTGTAAACAATTAATAGAAAGTTTCTTAACTTCTTAATGCAACTTTTTAAAAGCTGCAAAAAATTTGATCAGATTTTAATATTCATTCGCAGCGGTATCAATCCGGGTAGAACAGAACGTCATGATAATATCAAAGTGACCTCAAATAATGTCAAAATGACACAAAAATGATTAAATTATTATATGATTAAATGATTGAAAGGTGAATTTTATAATCATATTCTCATTATTTTGACGTCACTTTGACATTATCATGACATTTTGTTCTACTTCGGCATCTATATTTGTTTTAGTATTAATTAGAGATTGATAGTATTTATAGAATCACAGTTGGTATGCGGCACTTCTGGTTTATTGTATTGTTTTGAAGTGGTATATGAAATGCATATAGGATGTGAGAACATAGTTTAACGGTAGTTTGTTAGACAGCTGAGAGAGACGTGGTGTGAATTGGTAAGTTCAGTTGAGTTACGTCGAGAGTCAAACTTTCCTAATCAGTGATGGTAACGATTCTCTCTCGAACGGTACAATATTTTTTATTTTACATTTTCTTATGTCAAGATGTTATAAAAATTTTAAATATTTATTTTATATAATATATACCTTATTATAGTTTACATTTTATTAACTAAGTTTTTTCATTGAATTCTCTGTTATTGTATATACTTTTTTACCATTAATATGTTTAGGTAAAGGTTTCTTAGCTTAATTAATATTTGTATCTATTACTTTTAAATGATGCAATAAAAATGTTTTCTGATTAAAAAAGTCTATAAAGAAGTTTTCATCTTCTAAAAGTTTTTTCAATAAAAATTTTTAATAAAAAATAATAATAATAAATTAAAAATGAGTTACTTAAATAAGTTACTTTTTAATGCTGCGTTCCGAAATTCATTGCCAGTACAGAAAATCTATAATGTGCATGACATAAACTATAGATATGCAGTACTGGCAGTGAATATCGGAATAGCCTAAGTAATATACAGTAAATTCAAAATTTATATCTATAAATTTTACATTTACATACACGCATATACCCCATACGCACGCGTGTGTATGACATTTACATTAACTACACTTCTTATCTATGTAACAATTACATCTCTTAAATAATATTTACAGGATATCTCAGAACACTCTTTACATCGCTCATGAAGATGATATGAGAGAAACGATGGCTGAATGGTAATATGGGAAAATGTGGTAATAATAATACAGAAATGACTATTCGATACACAACAGCTATCGATATAGCGATAACTCGTCATAAATACTTAACAACGTTCTGTCTATCTATCTGCTATCGCCAAATAAATGAGACAAAAGAGACTGTGGAAAAAAAGTGGACGTGATTGTTTTTCGCTTATTACAAAACTACAATTCGCTTGTTTTTCTCAACACAAGTATATGTGTAAATTAAGCGACTTGAAATAATATTAACTGGCTTATTAAAAGTGCTATGTTCAGTTTTTATTAAAATAATGTTTCTGCTTTATTATTACATGTACTTCAAAAATCTTTATAAAAATATTTTCTTCCAACTTTTCCTATTGTTCCCAGATTAGCACTCTATTTTCTTGAGACCTGAATTTGACGTGGTTCTAAATTTAAAAAAAGTCGTTTACTTATTAAACTTAAAAATCTGACACTTTGCAGGCCGAAAACTAAATGTTTGCAGAGATAAAAAACACTGATGTTGACCTTGTTACTACTCATAATTAATCTCAACTTATTACAGAAATAATAAGATCTTCCTCTGTTATCTTCCTTTGCCATCTTCTCTACATGTATATGTAAACATATTTGAGAAAAATAGGTTTTATACAGATGAAGAAATATTTAAAAATATAGTAAATATTAAGAATAATAGCACGGTCAAAAGTTGTTTGTACACATTTCTAGATTTCACACACACTAAGAGGAGGTGTGAATAGACTGTTCCTGATAATGAGGAATCTACCGGCTAAGCAACCAACCATCCACTAACTCATCTATCTAACCAACCGGCGGTTCGTTTCCCCATACCTATTTGTTTCTGCCCGTTTGCACCCCCTTTTGATTCCGTTACTATCCCGACTACTGCTAACCCTCTCGCCTTTGACTTCGTCACATTCCAGTTTCCCTTTTAACCTTTGTCACCCTATTCTATTCACTTGTTGAAAGTTAAGGAGCAAGTAATAAAGAACAATACTAAAAAAAATTATTTTCGGAAAAATAACCAATTTTTTAATTTTCTATTTTCTATTGTAGTTTTCTATTTTTGTTAATTTTGGAGCATATATTTGAAGCATTACTTGATTATAAGTTTCTGTTATTGCTTATTCTTAATTCATTTTTAATTGATAATAAATAATCTAAAACCACAATTTTAGTAAATATTAAATATATATTAAATAAGATATGATTTTAAGATAATCACAAATATAATAATTGAGAAATTAAATTATATCTAAATTGAAATCTCTATGTTTAAGAAAAAAAAGACATTTAAGATACACTATTCAAAAAAATATAGGGAACACTTTTTGCATGCTAAGAATTTGGGTTATTTTTAAACCGCTGTAACTCGGCGAAAAATCATCGCAGAGACAAAAAATCCGAAAACCATTTTGAAACTTGAAAATTCTTCTTTCAAATTTTTTTTGCAGATTTTAATTACCTCTTTCCTTTACAAAACAGCAGAATGAACGGTTGAAGCTTGAGCCGTTAAAATAAAAATTTTTAACCCGATTTTGCTGCGTTACATCTGGTGTGTAAAAAATCGTAGAGAATTTCTGTAATCTGCGTCTTATAGTAGGATTTTTCCCCTTTAATTTGAGTGGTTGCTGATCGCGGTGCGATTTTCTTTGACCGAGTTATTGAGGTTTGAACACGAAATGGTCATTTTGATTTTGATTGCTGATCTAATCTAAATTGTTGAAAACAAAGAGAATCGATCTGCTTTACCATATAATAAATGGGTAAAGAACGTCTCAATAAATTAAATTATGCCTTTTTTAAGCTTAAAATTTTAATTTTAGCGCAATATCGATAGTTTTTCAGTTTTTAGCAATTTAGACAATTTCAAGAACGGTGGACACATGAAATAAAAATGTTTTAGCTGATAAACGTTATTGCTTTTTATTGTGGTATATTTGAACTACCAAACTTTGCTTTAGTGATTTGATTGGATCTTTTTTCATAACAATATATTGAATTAAAGAAGAAACGTAAAATATGTGATTTTTTTACATGATATTTGAACTTAATTTTTTGTTAGAAAAAGTAAGAAGAAAACAATAACAGCATTTAAAAGAATTGACTTTCAGGTTTTTAATGCTTTTTACAATGCAGCGGAATACTGTACGTTGATTTGTTTACGAGTAATAAATGATCAAAGTCAAAATGATCATTTCTTCTTCAAACCTCGATAAGTCGGTAAAAAAAATCGCACAGCGATCAGCAACCACTCAAATTAAAGGGGAAAAAGTGCTGCTATAAGACGCAGATAATAGAAATTCTCTACAATTTTTTGTACGCCAGATGTAACGCAACAAAATCGTGTTAAAAATTTTTATTTTGACGGACCAAGCTTCATCATTCTGCCGTTTTGTAAAGGAAGCAGATAATTAGAATCCGTAAAAAGAATTTGAGAGAAGAAGATTCAAGCTTTAAAATGCTTTTTTCATTTTGTGCCTACGATAATTTGTCACCGAATTACAGCAGTTTGAAAATTATCCATTTTTTTAGCACGTGAAAAGTGTTCCCTATTTATTTTTGAGTAGTATACAATGTGAATATAGAATATTTACAAAACAATTTTTATATGATTTATTCTACATTACTTATATAAGAAAACATTATTTGTCATATTAAGCAATTGATAGTCGATAAGAAATAAATACAGATATAAATAAATATATAGATATAAATATATAAAATAAATTTTGATGTTTAATTTATTGATATAATTTATTTTATTAATCCCAAAACTATTGTTTAATAATTTCATGAAAAAGTTTGTAATATCCTCTATTATAATAATAATGTTACTGTCAGAAACAAATGTAGCGACGCACCGCGCCTCTGTGCCATGCTTTCACACTCGGATGTAGAATGGTCGATACGTTTCAGTTAACTCTACCAAACGAAGCTTCGGAAGCTTAACGGTTGTGAAGGAACTCAGGATTGAAGAGTACTAGGATAGAAGGATAGGAGAGAAGAGGAAAGGAGAGGGTTGAATGAGGGTGAGAGGATAAAATTGACGAGGCAGCGCGACGAGCGATAGAGGAACGAGTATTCGCGAGAGCGGAAGCGCAAAGGAACTTCTGGTAGAAAAAGCGTAGACGGGATCGCACTGTTGAAAGGATTTCGCGAATTAAGACGCGATAACGAGCTCCGTTCACTCTCGAAAAGCCGCCCTTAAGAGGATCACGGTACGACGCCGCTATGTCGATTTCGTAGTGATTGGCTGATTATCCGACAAGGTAATACGATGATTTATTGTCTGTCCAATCTGACACTTCAACCCTGGAGACAAGAGATCCTTTTCGCTCCACTGACATCTCGGTAGTGGGAGAAACAAAAGTTACAAAAGACAACAAGAAATAAGTGCGCGTTAACACATCAGAAATTAGATTCAACGGCTCTACTGGAATGATGTACCTAATGACACAAAGGATCTAATACATTTTTATATTTTTTCAAAATGATTTTTATGACACTTAAGTGGTTTAATATGGCATTCAATTCTGCTTCATTATATCAATAAAATATTCCTGAGCAAACGTGTGTGCGCGCACGTGCGTATCTATATGTGTTCATGTTAAACTTGTTTTATTATTATACAATATAATTCTACACGAAGTGATATACATGGTAGCTAATAAATTCATTGATTTATATTTCTTGTAATAATTCTGAATCTATATCTCTATTTATATCTGTCTTTGATATATTACACGTAACATATATCACATCCTATTACATTCTCTAAATTCAGGGCATTCTTATTTTAATTTATTTCATTATGTTATTTTGTAAATGTTTTGTTATTATGTGGCGATATAATAAAACACGTATTAGAAGTAGAATTAATTTGAGCAATACTCAATGAAAATTGGCAGCTCGAAAGCGATAGAAAAGGACACGATCGAGAGACAATGGCCTTCAACCTCCCTGAAGGCAGACCTTCATATCCACGTCACGTCACCTATTATTGCGTTAACAGCTAATCATCTACAATCCCTTGTTCTACCACGTTATAGGGGATTCCAGGAGGGTGAAATCCAGACGAAGAGAGCACGGAAAAATAAAGGCAACTTCACGTATCTCGGCAGAGAGTGAGGATGGAAAATTATCACAATTCTAAGTGATATTTAGAGTTTGAAAGTTTGGAATTGAAATATTTTCATATAAATTTATAAAGAATCATATCAGATATGTCTCCGATGCTCGGAGACGTAGAGATAATCCCTCTATGTGGGTGGAGAATTAGAATGGGACCAGGAGACGGATTGTTATACCTAAACAAATCACGAGATTGTTTGCAGTGGCATCGTTTCACGCATGAACCCGTCGCGGAGGCCGTTCTTTATTCCTTTCTCGAGAGTCGATGCCACTTGAGCGAGCTCGAGTATAGACGAATGCGAGGAGGGCTGCTCTCTCGGTCGGTCGCCGCGCCGGCCACCCCCGCGGAGCGGATGGCTTTGATCTACTCTAGAACTAACCCTGCTGTTATTTTATCCACTTCGACGATGCTCCAGAGACTGCGGGATTCCGCTGCGCGTCGTTCAGTCATCGCGGGCAAAGGAATGACGCCCGTGCGATTGTTTTTGGTCTCCACGGCCACTCGACAGAAAGGAATCGTATTCTCTCTCTGTCTCTCTCTCTCTCTCTGAAGTCGCTCTCTTTGTTTCTCTTTCTGCTTTTCGTATGCTTATCAAAGTATCGTCTCTTTAGACAAGTTCCAGACCAATTCGCTGATATTTAGATTAATTTACATGTATGTGTACTTATAATGGCCTTAGTATCAAATAATTCGCCGAAAGATTCAAATGGACACTCCATCCTTATGGAAATAATTCTTCACTTTGAAAATTACATGAAACAGTAAATATATCAGTGGTCGGCACAAAATGTATTTTGCAAAAAGAATTGAAGTAGTTTCTTGAATAGTTTTTTTCTGCTTTACAATTATTGTATGTAATTTTAAGATGCATTTCAAAATTATTGAACTCTGGATAATAGAATAATTAGTTGACTCGTAATTACCTTGTGATATTTGCTCAACTGCAGCTACAGTTTTATTTTAACAAAGAGTAGCCTAAATGTGGTGACTCAGTTTTCATTGTAGTTTTTATTAATATATCAAAATTATTTGCAGAATTTGATCTTGTTATTTCGAAAATAGTGAAAACTTTTTAAAGTATTTTTTTAACGTTTTCTTCTTACATAACAATGTAATATAATGTTTTCGTCTTACACAACTTAGATATCTGTGGTCTTTATATAATTAAATATGTAAATATACAAAATTTACAAAAAAGAATAAAAATATGATAAAATAGAAGAAGGAAAGATGTATTATGTAAAGTATTACATTTAGTATTTATAATAAGTACAATTTGATAAAATATCTTCCAAAGGACGATGGGTAAAATAGGCCGATTTTGGCGCCCGAAGTGTAACGTAATGTCCTTTTCAATAAAAAAATTATAAAACGAAAATATAATACCTACAAGTAATTAAATAATTGAAACAAAATCATCAGTAATCGAATTTCTATTAAAACCCTGGTAGAATAAAAGAAATCACAAAAATGTCAAAATGACTTCAAAATATCATTATTATGTCGTTTTATCGCTAAATGTTTTTGCAGGATGGCGCGTACACAGAGAAATAAATGTATTAAGTTGAAAGAAGACTACACGTTAAAAAATAAATTTTGCCTTAAAAAATGCTGTTTTTTCAAGTCGGAAACTTCTCAATCTACTCACGTGTATACATAATATAAAGTATTATATCTATATCTACAATTATAATACATAAAATTCTAGCCTTATATATATGATGTAATAAGATATATGTAAGGATTTTATATATTTAGTGAGATTTTTTTTCACTATACAAGCACAAGAAAATGCATATTACATTTTTAATAAGTATAATTACGTTATACGTGAATAATATTCTATTTCCATAAGTTGGACTGATTTCGAAAACGCATACGTAATTTTATTAATAAATTTGAACATAATCATCCAACTTTCAGCTTAAAGACTATATTGACGTTCTCGCGTAATCGCATCTGGAACAGGCTTAAAGGATGACAATTAGATGATGTATAAGTATATGTAGTGGTAACCTCGACTACGAGATTTTCCATATTCATGAGAGATCAACGCGCATTTAGATGGGGGATATGCTGGTGAGTTGATCAAAGACCGTTTGACGGTGATGCCGATGTTCTCACAGCCCCTGCGCGAACTTTTCGCTTTTTATTACTCAAACAACTCACCCCGGCACCCGAAGTTCAACTGTACTTTTCAAATAATGACCTCGTCATATTGTATACCTTTGCATTTTTGCATTAACAACTCACCGTTTTCTTTTAATGTTTTGCGATTGACGGGCTATATGATGAGAGGGAGGGGACCCGAAAGCGATGTTTTTGAGAGACGATAAAAAGAGGCAGAAAATTCGCTCACGACAAGATCTTATTTAAACCACCTATTGGTTGATTGTGAATGGGCATGCTATCGTACAAAGGACTGTTTCGCCATCTTATTAAATTATATCGAAAATTTATTTTTTTAGAAACGATCTTAAGAGGATTTATTTTGACATCATAAACATTATAAACTTTTTAAATAGAAAATGTTTCAAAATATACAGGCAGGCTGGATCTTTTGTACCTAATAATATTTTTCGCGTGAATTATTGTACAATATTTTGCTTAGCAAATTGCATATCGTTATTGTTGGTCTTGACATGCAGTCTCAAGATAAAGCTACAATAGTACAATCACATTAATTACCATTAATTAAATTGCTAATTAATAATATTGATACTAATAGGTATCTTTCAAACTATTGCTTAGAATATAAAGTTTTGAAAAATGTAAAAAAAATCGGGATTCGAACTTATAAACTTCCCTACTATCCGAGACGGGCGCGTACATTGATATTCAAAACATGTATTCAAGCATCTAAAATTAATATATTATATGTATTTATTTCTATGTTATGTTTTCAATCTCGATTGAATTTAATCTTTTAATTGGTATTTACGTTAGATTTTGGTTAGTTCAGTTTATTACAACAACATCAAAAATTAAAGATGTGATATAAAAATATTAAAATATCTCCTCTTAAAGTATTTTTTTGTATATTTTAATCTAACAATTTTATATGCAGAATAACAAAAAAATTATTTACAATAAAGAAATATAAATTTTTATTTAAAAAGTTGAGTTGAGTTTGAAATTTTTAAAAGAAATTTTTCGAGTTTTAAAATAAATGCAATATCTGATGTCTCACTTGAAACAATTTATTTTGTGGTACTCTTTCTATTTAGTATACTTTCACAAATAAATTTATTTAAAAATTATAATAGATTACCTTGTACACACACACACGCGTGCGCGCGCGCACCCGCGAAGCACACATACACGCACACATTCAAGAAAATAATAAAGATTAATAGAAGATTAGTTAAAATTAACTTTAAAGTAATTGGAACTCTCTTTTTGTATATAGTTATACTTATAAATTTTTGTACATAGGAATTTGCAAAGTTGCGCTATTTTTGTTACTGCACAACATCGGTAATACTGCAGACATCCATTCAACAATAAATAAAAGGAAATATTCCAATAAAGGAAAAGAAGGAATGAGAAACGGGATATATTTACATATTTGGGGAAGCCAATGTTCTCCGCAAAAAGAAAGAGATTCGCAAGACGAATTAAGATTGAATATGGGAAGGGGGCTTCAATTTGCATGATGGTCATTGTATCTGTCTGGAATAACCGTAATCTGCCGACGTTGAGAGAGAAAAGTAAATTTTTTCGCATTCTCAGATGAGAAGAGACGAATGAGATGATAGAAATTCCTGGTTTTGTTAAAAACTAACTTTAACCAACTTTATGTTCATGTTTGTAAGTTGAATGAATGTTTGCGACAATAGAAAACAGAGAGTTGCCTAGCACAATTTTTTGATCTATCTACTTTTTCAAAATTAGACTATATTGTCATATCGCAAGAAGAAATCGCGAATATGTGTATATACATAAAAGTAAGCAGATGTACAAAGTAGTAATTTTTTAATAATTTGTAGATAATAGGGATACAATATTATTTCTTATGAGATATTATGTACATAAATATAATAAAAATATTTTAACGCCCAAAAATCTTTACTTCAGATAAACAGTTAAAAAGAAATTAATTTAAATCAGATTCTTAGATTATAATTATTAATTTTCTGTACACATAGTGATAACGAAATAAAATAACATTTTTGATAATAGAAATCTAATAATATATAAAATTGTTCATGTAGATAC
>VBVR01000784.1:22068-40849 GCA_011638315.1 Tetramorium parvispinum | reverse complement strand
TAATAAAAGTTAAAAAATTAATTAAAATTAAAATAAAATTTCTTATATCAATCTCTGAAATATTCATGAATATATATTGAAGGCAAAAATATACTTTAGAATAAACAATATATTTTTACGCTGTTAAATACAATAATACACGTTGTTCTTTCTCTTATATCATTATATTTTGCTCGGAATTTTAGAAAATAAAAATATGTATAAATATAAAAAAGAAACAATATTATTTGCTGAAAACGCCTGTAGTCCCGCCAGTAGAAAGCGAATCACACTAGTGTGGTCCAGGCTATATCGATTTCGTTTTTAATTTTTCACCCGTCTTAATGGTCAGAGTAATTTACGGCAGCTGCGAAACAGTTATGTTAACGAGAGCGCAAATTGATTTGTACATAAGTGTAAAGTCGTAAAGAAGAAAACACATGCTCGTGTGGTCGTGTCGTTCGAGTGTTTTCTCAGTGCTACCGTGTCAATTATTTCAACCCCGAATTCCTCGTATAAGGAGAAATAAGGAAGGAATACGGCCGCGCCCGGCAACACTTCTGAGCTGTCTAAAAACGCTCGTGCTCTCACAAATCCTGTCGACGTATTTATGCCGCCACGGTAAAGACGACGCCCAACGTGTGCGAGCACTTTGCTACGGCCACCGAAGGGACAGCCGATATTTTTAGACACCATTGACGAGGTCGGGAACTGATTTGTAGTAATCTTAAGTGTAGACAAATGCGCGTCGGAGAGCCCCGTATCTATTGCTACTTGGCGCCTGAATAATCATTGGATGTATAAATCAGGGACACGTCGATCTTTCCAATATAATTATAATAATAACGTTGCATGTTAGAAAGAATATAAATTGTAGAACCAATGAAATATATTGGAAGCTGCCTGCGCAAAAATATGTTTACAAAATACTATTTGTCAAGCAGGAAGCAAAGTTTAAATCTGCGCACACAACTGTGTCTTCCAGCAAGTAGAGTATTCCATTGAAAGTAATATGTAGGAATAGCAGATATATATACAAATAACGATTTAAGAAATTGTGTGTTGGCAACTATACACGTTGGATCTAACTTTCTCGAAATTTGTCTAGGTTTATAAGTGACATAACGTCACAAAGTGCAAAGTCCGCGAAGACTTACGACATAAAAAAATATACGTTGTGCGGATCGCAAAAGAGTTTTTGGCAGCTTACCCAATAACTTTTTAAATTGCTTCAACGCGCTCCAAGCGCCGCGCGGCGTCGCTTTTTATTGCGAGAGTTCTCGGCCGGATATCCTTCTAACACGGTATACTTGTAAACACGCTAATCATTTTTTACGACGTTATTATATATGCATTCATAGTTAAACCCGTACAACGAATAAGTCCAACGAATAATGTTCATTTCTACCAATGTAGATTAACTTTAATCTCGGTTTAACTTATTTTGTATCTTTTTCTAATTCTTAGAATTAAAGAAAAATAGAAAGTAAATTAAACTAAGATTAAAGTTAATCTGCATTGGTAGAAATAGGCATAAGTCCAACGAATAATTAGCGTATGCATAAAAAAGTATACCGTAAAATAAATATGGAAAATTAACGTGCATACACACACACGTAATTGTTGCGGAAAAGGATATTATGCTATGCGAGTGAACAAGTTCTTTGAAATTAAATCTTTGAAATTTTACAATATCATGTAATATACAGAAACTTAATAGATTTGAATTATTTTTAATTTAACGAAAATAAAGATTTCAAAAAATATATATGTCTTTCATACATTCCAAATATATACCAAAAAAATGTTATTTTCAATGGATATTTCGGAATTTTTATTAATCTAAAAAGATTTTAAAAAATATGGACTTCTCTTTTCCATCACTTTAAATGCATGTCCATTTTAATCGGTTTAGTGATTTTATCGTTAGAGGTAAACGTACACGCAAGTACGCTCGTATTAAAAAAAAAACGCAAAAATCTATCAACGTGAAGTCTACATTTTGATATTTTAAAGAGTTCGTTATTTTAAAGAGAGTGAGAGATATTCGTTTCTAACATTTTTTTGCGTTGTACGTCTAATCAATGGTCATACTTGAAAAAAATATGTACAGCAGCATTTAATGTATGAAGCATTTGTGCTATCCATAGCTCACAAACTTAACCCTTCATTGAAAGAAGCTTTAGACATAAATACTTAAGTTCAAAAAAGATTCTCAAGGGTACGTGTCATATGTCACATAGCACACAGAGACAAAATGTTCGCGCAGGAAAAGCTTATTCTTGGAATATGTAGACTTTCTTTCCAAAAGCATACTAATTAGCAATATTTTGTAACTGCTCTATGCAATTACAATGCAAATTAAGTAAGAAGAACGTAAAACTGACAGTAACGAATATTCGTGACAAGTTGTGAAATGTAATTTTCAATTCATCGTTAATTATTGTATTATTGTATTGAATAATTTATAATTTTACGTCTTGCGTTTAATTTTTGTATTTACGAGCTATTAACGAGATATACTTTTCGTATTACTTTAGTATATCACTGACGCTTCCATTAGCTACATGTAACTAACGAAACAAACATCCTCTTGTGGGAGGCAAAATATGATTTCCTATAAAGCACGAGATAAATTAATATAAAAATAAAATGCCAATAAAACGAAACTTGCCGCAAACAGGAGGCTGTTTGTTAAATTTATATCGTGACGGACTAAGCGCTCGGTATACAAATTACATTCCGCAGTTTAGCTCGCTTCAACGAAGATTACCCTCACATACGCGCCCGTATCCTGAGATTTCTATCTCGTTCAGCGTTAACAAGAAACCTTAACGAGAGGCCACTTGTAACTGAGAGAGCAGCCCCGGAGAGATCTAAAAAGATTCTGCGCCTCTACCCCGGCGCGAATGACAACGACGTACTTATGTAAACCGTATGTTTTTACGACCAGGCCGTTAAATCATTCCCGCTCGTGCTTGCCTAGAAGAACATACTAATAAACGGGCTAGGGCGTGCTCGAAGAAAACGGAGCGTCATCTGGAGTGATCAAAAATCTATTCCGCCATTTCACGCGAAAAGGAAATATCGACGAATTTTGCATTTCTGTATCCATATTTCAAAAGCCGTCGCGCATTTTCGATCATTTATATCTCCGCGGAAATATACAGACGCGCTATTCTTACAACGCTTGTCTCTCTTACTCGCTAACCTCGACAAAAATGCAATTATTATTTAGCAAAATTTTGTCAAAAGAACATTACAAGACATTTTAATTCTCAAATTTAACTATTTTGATTATTACATTGATAATTGATTAAAATAGAAATCAGACCAAAAAATCTGACTTTTATTATTGCACATAATCTAATATCCAGAGATACCAAGATACATTATCCTGTTTATATTCTTATGATTCTTGCGCTGTCCACTAATATATTAAATATGTCTAACATGACTCGTTTGTCAGAAGCACACGGAAATGATTTATGGTTCTTTTATTTCTTTCAAATCAACATTCGCTTTCACCTCAACGATATTGGATGCACAAGTAATCCGTAGCACGTTTTCAGATAAAATCTGTTACTCCGGGGCTTCTTTGTCCGTCTTTGATTGAGTGTGCCGTATATACCAGGGGATGAAAGGAAAAAAGGAAAATAATATCTGCGGAGTCTTAACAAGCACCATTCGTCGTGGATGTTTTTCCCTATTTTATTAAGGATTACTCTGTCATAATGATTTGTTTGATAGAACGTTTCGACATAACTCGACCT
Source organism: Tetramorium parvispinum (assembly GCA_011638315.1). Taxonomy (NCBI): domain Eukaryota; kingdom Metazoa; phylum Arthropoda; class Insecta; order Hymenoptera; family Formicidae; genus Tetramorium; species Tetramorium parvispinum. Next base: position 37,097 of record VBVR01000784.1, on the reverse strand, counting down.
TTCGGTAATCAAACGAATTTGGCTGCCATTTCGAATGCTTCGTAGAAACGTGTCCGACAAGAATAGGAATATTAAACCGCCATGACGGAGAATTATTCATGCAATAACAGCTGTTTCTACCCTAGACAGGGCATGGCTGTCCTTTCTTAATTAAATGAACTTCCGTTCAACAAGAACTCCGGCTGGTAGGTGCATTGCTACCGTTCCCTTAGAATTGAATGGCGTCGTATCCCGGCATCGTATCCTGACAGCGCCTCTTTCCAGATTGCAAGGGCAATGAAGTGGCTGGCGAAACAGCATAGCATGGTAAAACGATTCCTTTCTCCAAATACCTTCGAGGAACAACCTCTTACTTAAGAGTCGAACACGAATTTCGACGCCGCCGGATAGTAGCGGGATGGTATCGATCGGTTGCGAAATGGAAGGAGCGCATTTACCGCGAACGCGTTTCTTTGGCGGCGTACGCGGGAAGCATGTTTACTTTAATTACTTTCCTAGCAGATCATTGGCTACGAGGTAAACGAGCCAAAGCGGCAAGAAGGACGCATTCGAAAACGAGAACGAGGTGCGAGAAAGCGGAAAAAGCTCGTAATGAAGTCTTAGCGAAAAGGCGGTTGAGAACTTGGATAACACGAATTTAATTTTTAGCAACATAGCGTAAAATAATCTGTAGGCAAGCTCTGAGCTCGCTATGAGTTTAAATTTAAAATCCGATTGTGGTATAAATTTTTTTCGCAAACGCAATAGTACCGCGTGACAATACTGGCTTTTCTACTTTAGTTTATTTAAATCTAACACAATTTTATTATTTTTGTTTTATTAATTTTGAATCTAGTTGTTTTTCTTTTAAATTCAATTGTGTGTGTGTGTGTGTGTGTGTGTGTTATGTAATAAATTATTTTTTGAACAACGCATATATTGAAAAAATCTAAAACTTTAACAATTTTCCATGTTTTTAAATATAAAGACCCATGCATATTTAACTTATAAATGATTAAAATAATTTTATTTATTTATATTAGCAAATTTATTCTGTTTTGTGTCTACAAAAAAAAATATAATTCTTAGAGAAACAAATAGTGATGATAAAATCCGTAATTATATACCCGGTTAAGTTGAGAATAATTTATTCAGATATAAGTAACCATTTTCCTGATTAATATAAAGCATCTCTGCACTATCATAGATAAGACTCATAAATTTTTCATTCATTCTACTTACTACCGTAAAATATTAATAATTGTACTTTTTAATTACGAAATTGATTGTTTATTCCGTCCTTCTAGGTTTCCCCAGTCGTAATAGAATTCACGTTCATGTAGGATTTTTCAACGGTGTGTCGTTGGACAAACAGGATGTTTCTTAAGAACCACCCACTAAGTACATAGTATTAAACCTCATTAAAAACTGGGTCGAAAAGTTCTGAACCATTTTTTTCTAAAATGTTTAATAAAGTAGTAATTACTGATTAAAATTAAACGAGTCAGCGCCGATGTTTAGTCGAGCGAACGTCAGTGAGCCGCGCGCCTGGTAATGTGCGTGACCGAGCGCTCATTAAGTATTTTAGAAAAAAAATGGACTTTTCGACTCGGTTTTTAATAAGTTTTAATACTATGTGCTTAGTGGACGATCTTTAAGAAACACTCTGTATACCGAATTCGGCGTGGCTATCTGTGCGCGAAATATCGAATATCTTTCGCAATATTTCCTCGCGACAGAAGCAAAAAACATAGCTGCGTTTGCATGAGAACGCGATGTCATCGGTGTCGTAACGAGCGAGCATCGATCTGGACCTCTGGCGGTTAATGCATTTTGCAGAACACAACAATTGACTTTGCGGAGATACCTTAGTTATAGCTAATGGATAGTGCTTTCTCGCTGATGTTAAATGACGCCGGCGCCAGAGATCGCGAAATAAAACACGCCCGTGCGACGCCAGTGCGCGAATTTTTCACGAGAGAGACAATAAGACGAAATACTCCTGATACCGGCGCGCCGGTTGCTCGCCGTATTTATGTATGTTCTTTGCAAATTCGAGTCATTATAGTGCAGTGTTGAAAGACCGCGATTTGTCGTGCAAAATAAACGCAATTAATCAAGATAAGAAGCTTGTGCGCGCGCGCTTCCAGAGAGATTATAATGCATTTGATGAAAGGCATGCAAATTTATGTTTAATGATGAAACGCTATGTCGATCAGCTTCATGATTACCCTGTCCAAGGCGAGACATTTGCATTTCCCATACAAGAACAATTCTGCTTTGAATGAAGTCACAGCGAACATTGTCGAGATATTCTATATGACTGATAATATTGAGTTATTCGATTTATTTCGATTCGCCGCCATTCATACATACGGGTGATCACAATCGAACTCGTTCCGCGTAAATCTTTTCAGAGTGTGCGGACAAATAGATTGCACTTGAACTGCGGAATTTATACATTTTAATCTTTGAATAAACTTTATCGAATAGACGCGTATCCTTTGTGCTAAAAGTTGAAACAATTAATATTACGTATAAGTGAGCGCAAGAAAACGTGTATCTATATATCGCTATCCGAATACTATCCATATTGATAAAAATTCTATTCTACTGCAATCGATTTCAATACTATCTAGCAAAATATTGAGCTTCCAAGCATTTTCAAAAATATCATGTCAACCATTTAATATACATTAACGATGCGAGATATCCATTTGTAATAATGAATAGATGTCAATGATGATTAATTTTATTGTTAATTGTGTTTTTAAACAAGAGCGTCGTAACATGGCTGTACAACAAATGTAACATTAACGATATATCGTCATAATATGCAATTATAAATAATTTACACACAAATACAATTTTATTGTCATAAGTCTCCGAGGAAAAATTTTTATGGCCATGCAGCGACCTACGAAAAATTCAAGCGACGTTCTGTGTTGAGCACACTTCGGGGAACAATAATCCCATCGGCTCGCCGTTCATCCGCGCACGAGCGCCCCGGCAGCGAAGAGACTCTCGTCAGGGTCGAGCGAAAGGGTTACGCTCTCCTAATTTCCGGCTGGTTGCGCGAGTTGACTCATTTTTGCATAATGCAGCCTAATAAGGGCTAATGAATGAAACGCTGTAACCCCCGATGTCGCGCAAATTGGATTTACACCACCCGCTATTTCCCAGCTTTCGTCTCTGCCCCCCTCCCTCCACGCCCCGCGTGCCGTTGTCATATCCGTAATCTCACCCCACGTTCGTTCCTTTCTCTCTTTCTCGTGTCTCCGCCCATCTCGCACGTATTTGCATACTTTATCATCCACCCCGTCACGCGAATGAATTCTGCGTAGCTCCACTCACGAGAATATCCGCAAGTCTATCCGCCTAGAGTGGCACGGATGAAGATCGCGATACAACCCCTCCTCTTAATTCTTTCAATTTTTTAAATTATTTCTTTTCATTATTCCCGCTCGGCGTTTTATCGCTCTAGGATGGTCAGCCTCATCATACTCTCTTCCTCAATCTCTTCATCTACTTTTCAGCACTTTGAAAGTTAGACTGTGTTTAAATCACTCCGCCACTGAATGTGAATATTCTTCCTTCTTCTTTTAAGTGCAGAACAAAAAAGAGACAAGTATTACATTAACTTATAATTTTTGAAATATTAAACAATTAAAGTAATTTTCTATTGTTGTAGAACAAGTGTATAAAAAAAATTTTCTATTTTATAAAAAAAAAATAGCAAAATTGTCCTGCGTGAGCTATTTAAGCTAGATTGCGAATATTTAAATGGATAAAATATTTGGCGGGTATTTTTAATAACGTGTAAGTTCTTTCTAATATACACCCATTTCTTTAACATCCGGTCTTAAAAGGTTTGCCTTAGCACAGCAACAAATGCTTTTTCCTCTTTCTTCCTCTTAGGCGAAGTCGAATATTGCTGCTACTTTAAACTGTCTGACTCGCGAAGCGTGTCCGGATCGATGCCAAAAGCTGTGGCGAAGTGTAAAAAGTTCGCGTTGAATCGTGGGTGTTAAGGCAGCAAGGAAAATCAATTACCCGCCTGCAAAGAGGGTGAGACGGCCCGAGACCGGGGGCACGTAATGTTTCCTTCAAAAATTTCACAAGGGACGTATGAATTATTCCCGAGACGATCGAACGTCCGACACAATCCCTCCCACGATCGATTCTTTGCAGCTGCCGCCGCCGTTTCTTTTAATCTAACACCTTTTTGCTCAACCTCACGATAGATATGTAAGACGGAAAGAAGGAAGTCGCATCCGTTATCACGTGTCACCTGCTAGATATTATATAAGTGGCTGCTCAAGAAGTAAACATAAACTCAAGTGCATTCGTCATCTGCCGTGAACTCTTTCGTCGTGACGAATTGTACAATAAGAATATATCAAATTTTAATAAATACACGCGGCGTACGTAAAATACTAATCTATGTATCGAAAAACGAAATTTGAATACATTTAGAAGGGCGTAAAAAATATATTTTTTTGGTATGAATTTTAATAAATTTATTTTACGCGTCATATGTATAAATGAACACTTTGTCAAAAATATATTATAATAACGTTATTTGATAATTTTTTTATCATAAGATAAGAAAAACAAAATGTGAACATTTAGAAGTGTGTAAAAGATATATTTTTTTGTATGAATTTTAATAAATTTATTTTACGTGTCATATATGTATAAGTGAACACTTTGTTTAAAATCTATTATAATAACGTTATTTGATAATTTGGTAAACTTGTTAACGTTAGTTAGCCGTTAGTCATATTGATAGTGGCTGTGTCTGGCGTAACAGTGTGGGCTCTCACATTACTTTTACATCCGTCGCATTTTTTTGACAGGGATCTGAATTATTCCGCGGTCGTATGCTGCGCGCCAGACCAAGCGAGAAACGGCGAGCTTTGATGCCGGCGCATCTGTTGGATCTCGGCCGTGAAACGTTCTTGGTCAAACGGATCGTGGACCATGTCCCCAATAATCCGTTGCGTAATTAGTACCAGACGCTAAATGCATGGTAGGAAGTGTTTTTCCTGCTTGCGTGGGAGCCATAGCAATCCCAAGCAACCCATAGATCCGAAGCAAACACGACAGGCGGATTTTGAACGGCAATTTGGAACGGATATTTGAATGTGTGTAAATTTTGATTTGAAAAAAGGTAAGTGTACATTGATGTTATTCGATCGTACCTATTTAATGAAAACATTTGCTCTATTTTTATTTACGGATAGAACAAATTTGTAAATTTATAAATATAAAAATGAAAAATATATTTTTTACAAAAATATTCTGATTTTTTAGATATTATTAATATGATATTCAGATCCTTAAAAGCGTCCAAAATATCAATGCATTACCGTGCATTAAAAATAAATTTTATTATAACACGTACGGCAGGAGGCTATGAGGTTTTCTGTCATAAGCAACTTTCAGAAATATATAAATTATTACTTTATTTTAAACTGTAATTAGAAGAGATTAAATATCTTTTATAATCAAATCAATGTTTCATGATTTTCGAGTTTAATATTCTTTATCTTTATAAACTTTATCATGTATATTATATTATTTCAAAATATTCTTACGATAATCTGTAATTTTAGTAAAATATGAATTTTATACATATAAAATTTACATATATAAGTTCGAAGTGTTAATTTGTATCGATAATACGAAATATATAATAAATGTAATACGTTATACATAAACGGTGTACGTAAATGAATATCTCCCGTTTGCAATATAACGCCGCGATGTATCCCGTGCATCTATGTTTGGACGCAAGAAACATCTGGAAAACAAATTTATAACCCAGATCGAGAACGGCGAGCGCGGACGCGTGTAAAGCATCGTACACCAAGTCTCATTATATGTTCCGGAAAAACAAATAGAAGCCGAAATGGCATTCAATGCTTATATGCCACGTATATGTGAATGCAGAGTACTGTTTAATTGTTAGTTTGTTAACCGGATTTAATTGCCTCCGTGCTTCACTCGGAAGCGCTATTACCGCGCATAAAGAAGGAAGCGCGCCCATTACGTAAAATAATTGCTCAAATAGATGCAGGTGTTGCGTTAAAATTAATTGGTAATTAATCGTGTCGGGAGGGGTGCCCGAATTAATTTTATTACTCCACCGATGTGCTGTGCGACACGTCAAAGAATCAATACTCCCCGATACGCTTCGTCCGCGCGCGAGTCGCAGAAAATATTCTCTTGTAGTCTTAATTGCAGCGTTCGCTGAAGTCCATTTAATTACTTCGCATCTCACTAGCGATGTACGTGAAACACATATCTGCGGGCTATTAAAGAGCGGTCGATGAGAGAGTTGCTTGGCGAACACTGGCGTCCGTGAAAGTGGGCGCTCTTATTAACGAATGCTCGCCCCCACGCATCGCAATTGCATACAACGCGTCTGCTTGTTCTACTGTCGACATAGACTAAAACACCTAAATAAAGTGGAAACAAACATCAACTCATCTCAGAATGCATTTATCTCCGCATTTATCAGACATCTAAGAACTCACTCGTTAGTTGAACATAGAATTTCATTCTGGTATTCTTTAATTGCTCTTCGTTATTGGAAAAAATGCAAAGATACGCAAGAATGTGAAGAAATCGAGTAAAAAATTCTGCAATTCTTCATTACAACGCTTCAAAAAAAAAAAGAAGCAAAAATAAGATCGCGCAGTATCAAACGTCAAAAGTAAAAATAAAATAAAAAAATCCTATATGATCCATTTACATACATATAAGTTAATCAACTTTATATCATCGAAAAATAGCGAAGAGAGAATAAAGACGTATTTATTTTCAATTTATATTGGCTTGCTCTCGCATAACTGCGTACAAAATATACCCTGCACGAGTAAAATTTCCAACCGCGGATTTACACTCTCAATTGAGAGCGATCGAAGTATCAGCCTCGGAGCAACCATGTTGTGTACATAGTTTGTTTGTAACTGCCCAAATTTTCTGCATTCAACCACTACGCGGCACTTCGTGAACCCAACATATCTCAAAGATTCCCCGATAGAGCAATTAAGTCGCTCAACGCTGCTATAAGTGAGCAATTAGTTAAGATTGAATTTCGGTACGCGCTAGGGTTGATATCATTCCAGTGGTTAGCGATGTTTCTATAGGCGATCACGTGGAGGAGCATTCAAACATGATCCTTCATAACAGATAAACATACAGACGGTATTAGTGCTAAAGAAAACATGGCGAAATACGTGCGAAACACAGCCTGGCCCCGTAAAGAGCTGGTAATTACACGAGGGATATGCGGACTCAACCATCACAACGCCGTAGGGATAGATAATTACTCGAGATCCACCCTTCGCGCGCGAGAGGAGCCGAGATATTTCTGAAGATACATCTGTTCGTTCTGCTATCACGAATTAAGCGTTCTTAATATTAAATCGATGTGCGACATAATCATAAAACAGATTGTTATAAGTATAAATTTCTTCGTACGTTAAATTTTTATCTTTTTTTCCTTGTTTCACAGTATAAAATGTAAATATTTATACATTCCCAGGAGTAATTAATCCGGTCACTAATTAATGCAGTAGAAATCGTAAAATTGCATGCCGCATGAGATTTGCAGCAATTGGGAAATTGCTACTTTTACGATACTATATATATAGCGAAAGTACTCACATGTATATTGACGTTCACAAACATCGCGGTTTATTTCAGTAATTGTCAAGTCATGTGTAATTATTTCTGCCTCAGTGAATATCCGCGCGGATTCCATTTCTCTATATTGCAGGTACCCCTAGGGGACTAACTTCCTACTGTTCTTCACGCTATCGAGTATCGACGAAACAGTTCCTAATACACGAGTGCAATCCGGAACTTATTAACGGAATTTCACAAGACGGCAGTAACCGTTGCTAATCGACGTTAATTCCGGCTCTAATGGATACGCGTATCATTTATTATTGCTTCTATCACAAATATAAGCCACGATGATTAATGACATGCGCGAATTATTTCCTCATAGAAATTCGATGTAAAATTCAAGTATTTTCTACGATATATTGCGCAGGAAAACTTGTGAAATGTGAAAAGTTTCGAGACATTCCTCAGAGATGGATCAACATCTCTCATTCGATTACTTTTCCGAAAACCCAACAGTTTTGTTTAACAACCACTCGACAATTTTTCGTCAATTTTTACGTACGGTCGAAATCCGCTTGAAAAATAATTAAAAATTCGAATACTTAAATTTTATTAAAATCTGTCGAAATTATCACACCCGTTGCTTCACAATAACAAAGTCACGAGCAAACATTAATTAATTTGATTTTATGACTATTAAACTGTAATATTTGAATAAATATTTGCGCGTTTATACACTAATTGATGGACGTCGATATATGAAATGTAGAGAATTGTCAAATATGTAGAGAGTCCAAATTTATTATAGTCAAAAATATATAGAACATACATTCGTCATATATGAAATATATAACATATTTCCATTTATGTAGAATATGTATAATATTTCACATCTATTCATAAACATTTTTCATTCAAAGCTGTGAGAAATAATTATTGTTCAAAAGATAACTCTACTAGAGATAAAACTACAAATAATTCAAGAAATTTTTTTCAATTAGTGTGTTAATACACAGCAAAGCCTTGTTCTTTAGTTAATTTCAAGTGTATTTAAGTTAAACACAAATTTAATTCAACGCCTAATTGCTAAGAAATTCAATGTCGAAAATTGAGAAGTTAAGGCTAATAATTGCCTTTCATAAAGTTTTCGCGAAACCATAGTTAACTCCAAGAATCCATAATTAAGACATGACATAGTAAGTTTAACACACACCTGATACGTTGTACTTATACTGAAAACATTTGCGCATTATGACGCATGGAAGACCGCCTATTGGAAGACTATCCCAGAAATCATCGACACCTTCTCGAGAGAGATTTTCTATAAATTCTTTATAATCTGTACAAAAATATTATCATACTCAAAATTCGATATTATGTTTCCTACAAATTTGAAACTTCCAATATTAAATCTTTTAATTAAAATATAATAAATGTAAATAAAAAAAACTAATTCTATTAAAACACATCATTAGATCATAATAGAATCAATCTAGAACTATTTAAAATATTTGAAATAAAAAAAAAAATGTATTATCTCTATCAAGCTTAATACTTGAGAAAGTAATATTTTTAAACGTAATACATGATATATCAATTAGATTTTGAATTATTAATATTTGTTTCCAAAAAGGATTAAAGAATTTGATAAGAAAATATCGACTGTTATGTAAGGACGTATATTCAAATTTTGAAGAAAACATTAACTATTCCGTGTATGATTTAGAATTATATAGTTTACATAGAATGAATTTCACTCTATGCGCTGCATAACAGTCGAACTTCAAGTATGACAATAATATCTCATTCGGTGAGATTGTAAGTTCTCTTAATATCATCTGTAATAACGCGTAGCAGTACAGTTCGTACAAGTACGTCTATCGCTCACTGCAATTAATATATTCACTGCATATCCGTGTAACTCTCTAAAACTATCAATAATATTAACCTTACTACAATAGAATTTTCTACATCGTATACTTTAAAATCTGCAAATGCATCAAATATTCATAAAAATCATAATAGATTATTAATACAAATTATAACATATAAATCAATATCAATTAAAATCAATACTTATATAGAAATCAAATTAAAAGACGTTTCGTGATATCAAATGTGATCTCCAACTCGTTATATAAACTTAGTTTCTCTAAAATATTCATTGATAAAATTTTGATTATTTAATTACATAGTTACATAACTTTCTCAATTTAATACTACGCTTTTGAACCGTGTCATTTCTAGTGAGACAGGCATAATTCGCCGTTAAACAAAAGACGATCGGTAATCAGACATGATTGTTTCAATCTATACGTTTTCAGCAAGGTGTTAACTGCAGACTCAGGCATTAGCTTCGGTACCTTTGGGATTTTGTCACAGCATGAAGAAAGGCGTGACGCCTAATTGAAAGGGGATTAATTAAAGCGCATGCACGGTAAGAAAACCTTGCGTTACTCGAACGGTTTCCTCCATCTCGTGGGATTTCTTGCCGAATTATGCACAAAGTGTCTCTCTCTCGCCCAACCTTTCTATTTGGAGAGTGCCGTGGGAAATGCTTCTCGTTCGTAGGGACGTTTCGTAGTAGAGTATCAGCAGGTACCGGAGAGAAAGGGAGAATATGGGAGAATATGAGAGTACATGGGGATGGGTGACTGGAGAGGAAGGCGAGACAGTTGGAATTTTGATAACGTTAGGGTCGAGGTTGCGTGCTTTGCCGCAGCAACCACGACATTTCTCTCGCAGTTATTCCGCAGCAAAAAAAGAAATCTGCGCTCACCCTGCCGCATACTCCGTGCTAGAATCTCTTCGACATTGCCTCGCCTTGAAATGCAACGAAACCCAACAATGTTGAGTTTTGTCTTTCTAACGAGAGAATCACATGCACACATCGCGTACAATATTACCCAAAAGTATTTCGACAAACAAAAAAATTTATGTGACATGACAGAGGCGACATTGTAAAAAGGATTGTTTTACATAACAATATATAATTCATACAAGATGTTTGCACAATTCTATTAACCTTTCTATTCATACTGCATTTTTCCTTTAGATATAACTTGAATTTTTCACTAACGTTTTCATAATGTTCAAATATTCAACACTCAATGTATAATATTTAATTTTTATGTCAAGTTTGTAACTTGGTTTCAAATTAAATTTCTGTGGAACTGAAGTGCACCAGCAATTGCACTGTAAAGAGATTTTGTTATCGATTTGCTTCTCTGAAGTTTATTCTTCATGAAAAGCTCTGTTTTATAACCGCTGTTAGCTCACGACTTGGGGTATATATTTATTATTTTAACAGAGAGCAACCCATACCTTGAAAAGTTAGCACTTTCCAGTGTTATCAATATTCGTCTTGTATTCGCCAGTACCTTGCACCTTCTATTCTTTCCGCAGAATTATGCAACTGTGTAACTGTAGAAGCCATCGCAGCCACAACGGCTGAATATGAACGGCGAATTTTCGCGACGATAAAGATACTGGCCGGGATACATATTATTTCGCAGTAATGCCGGGCGTTTCTCTTCGCCGCCGCGAGTTTTGAGCAATTTCGTGGTGCGCAACGTCCGCCTACTGTATTCTTAGGACGAACCGCAGCGAGGCAATAAAGTACCGAGGCTGAAGTCTCGCGCGCGGAATATTTTTGCAGAACACGCACACACATAAACGCAAAAGCGCGACGAAATATTCTGGCACATGCGTTATATCACCGCAATATTTGCGCGCGGTCGAACATCGCGCGATGTCTCGGACAGGACAAGAACGTGTTCCTCAAGTTCTCACTGAAGATCGATGAACAACGTAATATCATATGCAAGAACATCTCATGATTCATGGAGACAGATAAGATCAAGTGCTTGATGGCGAGACAAATATTAAACATGAATTTTAACCCTGATATCCGATTACGACATCGTATTTCTTCAAGAAGTATGCGCGCGTGTATGTGCAGTTATCAAATTATCTTACATTAGAAATGATTAAGTCACACACACAGAATATTCATTTTACAGAGACAAGTTTATTTTATTTTTTTGATAATACTTTAAGATATATACTTGTTACAAGTCCAGAATATGTCTTAAGTAAATGTGATGCTTTTATGATGACTTTATGATAGATTTGTGGATACATAAACTTACCAAATACTTAGAACAAGTATACACTATTAAATCGAATGTGTGATATTCAAACATTCGTTTTAACAGTGTATTTACTCGTAGATAGTATAGATATTTTTCTGTGTGTATATGAAAGAAATTCATATGAAAAATTTTTTACATAATTCTGGCCACAATTAAAAATGTTTTTTACGAGAATATGCCAGAAATACGAGAATACGTCGGAAACGTAGAAAGATATTATCCTTGTGTTTCCCTCCATATTTCTATCCTATGATGAAGATCAACGCATTCTTCTTTTATTTCCCTTACATTTTACTACGATAATAATCACATCAATCTACCTCGCATCGTATCAGCGCTCGCACTCATATATGTCGCACTGTTTATTATCACACTTGCGCCAGTTGGTCGGTCGTGTATATTATTAAACCATCTTCACCCTCTCGGCGTATGCCATCTCTTTACGTTTACGCACGTCGCTAAAATTATACGGAATCCTTCTTTTTCCCCCGTCTCGCACTCGTCTCTTTACAATCCTCTTGGTTCCACTTGCGCGCACTCGCCGCGTGTTTCGTCTGACAGAAACCTCGAATATCTCGGCGTGAACATTTTTCTCTCGGATGAGAGACGGTATTATAATTCTCCATAACTTTCTCTATTCGCAATATAAATAATTTTATAGTTAAATTCACAATTAAGATTAAGTTAAACTTTTTCAAAATATAGAAATTGGAAAAATGCATAAAATTCCATCATTATTAATTCTAAAGAACGTATTTAATCAAAATTTATCCTCGTCAAATTGTAAAATTATTATAAATAGGAACCCAATCACATCATTATGTATAATGGAAAAAATATTACACAATTTAAAGAATTATATAATAATATAGTTTTATGAAAATATGTAACTATGCGATTCTTTTCTTAGATAAAAAATTGATTAAGTAATTTAAAACAATTAGAAGTTCTCAATCTTTAAATAATAACTTTTGTTATTTACTCAAAATATTTGCAAGTACCTCAGTTTTTTATAAAACATTTTTTAATAAAATAACTTTATATAAGAAATAATGAAAAATAATTTTTTTTTTCAAATTGCATTCATGAAATGACATGTTATTCTTATCATTGCTTCATTACTCTTTGGGATTCATAATGTGAAAACTGTTACCATTCTAAATTACGTATACGCGCATGGTTTGCCAAGTCAATGCAATCGGGGAAATTTATGCGCGCAAACATCTCTGAAATCATGGGTAATTTAACGTGAAACGAGAAGAACCGCGAAGTCATTTAAAAGTTTCAGAAGTTGTCTTAGGGAAAAAAACTTTTTGCTCATGCGCGCGAAAAGTTGAAGACGCGACCGATTATGACAATATTCGTCTTCAACTTATGTACCGTAACCGAGTAATATATGAGTAGTGAATAAAACTGAAGTGCATAAATATCGAAAAGAGTGTCTTATAAGGATATTAGCCCATTTATTATGCCTCCATCTGCAACTGCAGTCCATGATAAATTCTAAGTACCTCTGTGTTAATTTTAATAGGCGTGTGCATGACACGCTCTTGGTAACGATAGCGCGACTACTTCGAGCTGAATCCATTATGCCGTATACGAATATTACAAAGCTTACTGAATTGTAAATGAGACTCCTGTACTTCGTCGGGGTTAGCAACGGTAACTTCGGCTACTAGCCAACAGCATTACGTCTGCAAGCGTGATACGAGTTTGTAAGTTCTGTTAATCTTTACTTATCTTGGCATTAAAGTCATAATGAAACCACGAGCATTATGTGATACTTATTGTTTGCTATTACTTGCGTATCATTAAATATTCCCTACGTTTAGAAACTCGAACATTAATTATTATCAAACTGGAGCGCTTGAAAATATCATAAATGCGCCATCGTGTAAAAAGCACTATAAATAGCAAATATTAATGTAACATAAAGTTATCGATTAATAATATACGATAATGTTTATAAAGAAACATTCACTGCTTCATTAAAAATACGTTTAAAAAAAGCTTTAATACTAATCATGCATAATGACCATTAACATTTTTCAAAAATAAAACAAAAAGTAAATATCAAATTGAACGCGTTCTTGAAAGTGTGTAATATACGAGAATGTGTAATATAAAACATCGCAAATTATTAAAGGCTAATAAACGTCGCCCAACTGTCCATTCTATAGCTTTTGATAGGCTCTCACTGAAACGGTTTGTTCGCGATAACGAGAATTCTTGTCAATCGGCCGTTAGAGAGATAAATCGCCGTGTACCTATATAAAACCTCGATTCTTCCCGCCGAGTGTCTCTTTTCGCTTCGGAGCTTCGACAGACCCAAGACGTTTACCTGGCACGAGTCTCCAAAGACTCATTGCTACAGTTCCGTGTTTCTTCTCCGCTAGCCTTCTTTTCTTCTCCCCTACCCTCCCGCTACCTTCGCTTCTACACGTCGAGGCCTCTCCCTCAGGAATAAAGACGAAAATTGACAAACCCTTTGTTTCCTTGTGCACGTCGCACTGTATCCGTCTACGATCGTTTCTTTTTGCGGTTGGGCGAAACTGTGCAAAAGCTAGAGTCTAGACTCGAGGAACCACGTAAAGTAACTAATTCCAAAGCCTGGCAATGTATCTAAATGTGGTTTAGAAGATTTCCCCCGTATGCACTCCGATTAGCTACGAGTCGCCATTGTTACTCAATATCCGGTTAATTGACTAAAACAATGAGATAAAATTGCGATATATTGACTAATTCAATATATTGTTAATTTATCTAATTTAACTTCCATGTTAGTCTAAATTTTACATTCCTTTTAGTTAAAATTAATGAAATATTGAGTAGGAACAGTGGCGACCTGTGGAATAGTTAAAAATGACTCAAATTGAGTATAAATTCACATTACGAGTTTAACAGTGTGAGATGACTGTTTTTCAGATTACACGGACAATCAGTTTATCTTATGTCCATTTCTACCAATGCAGATTAACTTTAATCTCGGTTTAATTTACTTTTTGTCTTTTTCTAATTTTTAGGACTAAAAAAAGATAGAAAGTAAGTTAAACCGAGATTATAATTAATCTGCATTGGTAAAAATGGACATTAATGTTCTTCTGAAACTAAACGAAACATGACAACGTTATCGCTATAATATTTGTCTGATAACACAGGCACACAAAAAAAAAAGTGGTTTGGCCTGTATACTAAACTAGTGTATTCCTATGTATTTTGACCCGCTGAATCCAAATCCGAGGTCAGAATTGATAG
>VBVR01000784.1:0-22059 GCA_011638315.1 Tetramorium parvispinum | reverse complement strand
GGGTCAAAATACATAGGAATACACTAGTCTAATATACAGGCCAAACCACTTTTCTTTTTTTGTGTGCCTGTGTAATCATTAAGAAATGATATTTAACGCGGAATAGGATATTTATACAGATTATAACGCACGCTCTGCACACAATTTTAACTAAACTGTGATGTACCTGTGACCGTTTTAACCCCGACACCATGCATTTTGCGCACATTTTTAAAAAGCGCATCGTTGACGCTGCCATCGCCGCGGTCATTATAGTGCCGCGGGCGAGACGCGCAATTACGCCGCAATGGAAATATGAGTGTGGGAAGTGCAAGGTTCATTCAAAGCCTTCCTGGTTTTTTTTTCCATACCTTGGTAACGCCGCGTAAAAGAAACCGCGAACCATAAGACGTATTCACCATGTCCCGCGGGGTCTTTTCTCGCGAGATGAAATTACAGCCCTCTGGGGTTCCGGTAGACGGTAGCGCCGTCCAGCACTCGAAAGACAGTGACACCAGTCCCTTTCGTTTCCTTTCCCTCCCGCGCGTGTGTGTGTATGTATGTGTATGTGTGTGTATGTGGGCGGGTGGACGAGAGGGTGCGTGCGAGGGCATTTCTTTCAACTGGTTCGGATAACCAGGTGGAACGAACGAACGCTCGCCGTCCCAGTTACAAAAAGCCGCCGCCCTTAATCTCAAACAGGAAAGCAGTCCCCGGCTCTACGAGTTTCAAAGAGGAGTTTTCTAGTTATTGGAGAATATTCTCCGGAGTTTAACGAGATAACTTATACTTTTACGATCAAAGATTGACATTGTACGGATATCGCGGAAGTCTCTCGGAAATGCCGGACTGCGCTGCAGTTTCCGGGAAGGATCGAGCAGGATCGGGTTTTCGGGGAAATGGCGATTTCCGCGTAAACTGTACCCCATACCCCCCTCCCCCCCCGATATCGGCGAACGTGTTCCAATTAAAACGCTTGACCTATGCCAGTTCGATCTCGTGAGCTTTGTATACCTTCGATGAAAAGGTAATCTCGCGTGTTAAAGCGGCTCTACACGATTCACTTTTGAATCCATGGTTCATATTTCAATGCCAGATCTGCGCGAATCGTGAGAAGATGTAGACAATATTTCCACAAAAAGAATCCACCTACAATGGACTAGAAATAAATTTATCCCCCTTTAATCGCTTAGACGTATGTAAAACTTATTTCAACTAATTTATTATCAGAATTATGAAAAATAACACTCCTTCCTTCTCTTCTTTCTAACTTTCACGTATGTATATACACAAAATAAATCATGTAAAATCCTTTGAATCTAGAGAATTAAAGCATTTCGTACATGTCCTTCTCAGTAATAAAACGTTCATATTTCTTGTTACGAGAATGTAATGTATATAATGTATAGAATAAATTGATAGTTGCAAACATAGAAAACGGATTCGTCGGAGATAGTAATCGTTTTATTATTAAGCCGTCTCTCGAAAAATGAAACGCCGTGCCGCAATATACTTAACCAGTAAGCCGAAACCGAGTTTTGATGATGAAGCAACCTTGGGATTCTTTTTGCAAGCAAAGTATTTAAAACAAAGTTTATATGCGTCCTTATTCGAGCACAGGGGATTATAAAGTTCATTACGGTACCCAGCTAGAAAAAACAATTAATAGCATTCCGAAAGTTTCGGGCTGATGGAAAAATGTGGAGCTTATAATACAGTCGCGAAAAGCATTGGCTAGAGAATATTACTTTTTTTTATACCATCAATTTTTATGATAACAATTGAAGAATATATATTTCACTATGCAAATTTTTCATTAATCAGCTAATATAATCGGAAATATAAAATTTTAAGAAATAAAAATATCATTAATATAGCTAATAATAATTTTAAATTAACCAATAACGAATTAAGAGAAAGAATTTTTATTATAAACAGATCTCTAATATTTTCATTTTAATTATATTATATAATAAATAACTCATAATCTCATTATCTCTCTTCATCCTAATATTAAGTATATTTTATATGTGCATAAGTAGCAAAACTTTTTATATCTTTCATGAATACATATATATACATATATATTACTAGCGTATGTATTCTTTTAGCAAATATACGTAAACCTTGCACAACGAACACGCGCAAACGAGATAGAAAAAAAAGCAAAAAAAGTAAAGTATATCACGATCTGCTTGATTAAACTTTTAAAAATACGATAAATGTACGATGAATAAAGGAACGTTGATATTGTACCATGCAGCGTGAGCGTATTTGCAATTCAATGGAAATTTCAACCAATATTTTAAATATCTATTCCGAAGAGAAATTTATATGGATTCAACACAACGCACTAATTTACGCAAGTACAACGTTCGCCAAATACAAATGGTACATGACAAACCAAGCTAATATGGATAATCACCGGACACGGTAGTTACTGCCACAGAAGCCAATGATTAAGATTAATATTAGCGAGTCTGACAGCAACGATGTTATCATCGTGCGACACGCACGGAACAGGATGGAATACCATTTGTATTATTAGAATTCTGTATTCTCAATATGATACGGACTTTACGACAATAATAAAGAAAACGAATTTTAGATCGTTTTTAACTATTTTAATTATTTTAATTATATGACAGTCTTATCACACGTTTATATTATTTCATACTTTTTTCTTAAATATATTCATCGTATAACACAAAAATCTCATCTCTTGTCAATTAATTGCAAAACATAATTGGCCACGAACCACATTAGTGTGGATAATTACCGGACATCATAGTTACAATGATTAAGATTAATATCACCAGACCTAGCAAGAACGACATTATCATGGGACGCGACAAGAAATGGCAGAGTCCATAATATAACAATTGCGCACGGAAATAGCATTCCATATACTGTAATTATTAGTATAAATTAAAAATTTCCAGAAGCAAAATAGCATATAATGCAATGCAGCAACCTATAAGAATAATATATGATAATGCAAAAATATATAATAATAATGAACTGAAACATAATAATGCTTCGAGAATAAAAATATTTTACTATTCTCTCCCTCTTGATTTTTAACTGTATCTAAAATATGAAATAAATTATTTGGAAGAAATCTTTTCAATAAAAACCTAATATTATAAGACAAAAGTTTAAGAAAATATAATTGAAAACATACATACATAAACACGAAATTAATGCAAGTACTCGTCAGACCATGACCGTTACCATAGCATCTGACGATTAACATTAATATTAGCCAGCGTAGTAATAATGCGTGATGTATTATAATGCACTATGACTATTATAATGCGCACACCCACAGCGGAATATCATCTGAATAATTAAGATAAGCAGTTTGTGCGGGGACAAATGTAGCGTGGAAAAATCTCAATAGTTACTAATATTATTTCATGTTGCAAATAGAGACGGTTATTTAAAATTTCGCATTCTGCCAACTGGAAATGTTTCCATGTAATTCCCTTATCGTCTAATTAAAAAATTAAATTACATCTCCGACTCTCTTTTAGATATTCGCGATTGCGATGGAAGTTTGCATCCGGCTTGCCCTTTCCAGCGCTAAACTTCGAGTCGTCTCCGTGAATAATATTCCTGGTCGCTCGTGGCCCATTTCGCAAACGCAGTCTCTCAATTATAACTACTCACGACAGCGGCAATTTCGCTTCCGATACACGCGTAGGCAAGCTTCAAACAACTGTCGGTACTAAAGACAGCTCCCAAGGCGCACTGCAGCCAAGCCTAAAGTGACTGCGCGAAGTTTTCGGAAGGTGAGAAATTCGCGCGTACGCTCCAAATCATCCTAACGTCACGGCGTATCCGCGTTTAATTGGCGGCCTCGATGGCAAAATAAAAATGCGCTTCAGAACGTTCATTCTAAGTCTATAATTAATTAAGCCACCTGTCTTATACGAGAGCGTCAACTGTAAACCGCCTAATGCCGCAACCGTGTCTCGGCAGATCAGTCTGCTGCGTGTGCGCGCGTCTATGCGGAGCACTCGGTCGTGATATTCCTGGCTTAACGCCGCCCTCATCAAAATTGTAATTAAACTCCATACACGTAGTTCTCGATTCGGGCGGCTAATGCGTTCGCGACAGCTAGGCGTGTAAATAAATTCGCGCAGAACGAGTACAAGCGTAATTCTCTCACATTAAATGTTGGCGATCCTTTGTTGAGTGCGCGGCTCCAGTTTACAGATTTTCATCCGTGTTCAGCTCGTGAGTAGTTTTTTAACTCACTAATTGTGCAAGCCGAGAATTACTCTTACTTCCATCGTAAATTTAAATGAATTACTTTATTTAACGTGCACGTTGCGTAGATGCAGCAATAGCGTCTGTAGTGTATGTCAAATATGATCAAATAAGATATTTAACTATCAAGAAAAATTCTCGTGGGCTAATCTTGAACGATTAGTACAAAACACTCCGCGTACTAGATGACGATGAACAAGCAACTAATATTAATCATTTCATACAAATTTACATAATAGTTAATCCATCATGTCAATTAAAATCTATATATTTTACTGTATTATACATAAATTATCTTTATTATATAAAATATTATCACATTTCTTTTCTTCTTTGAAAAAACATTGAAAAAATTCCGTCATTTGATTTGATATATTTTTTCTCGCATAAAAGCTATTCTCATCTTTTTTTTTTATAGTGACACGAATATTATTTTCATTCTATTTCTTCTGTGTGTATGTTTTTAATATCAAAAGTAAAATTATAAAATATGTACAAACTTTTTGTTCACGAAAGAAATTATCTTTCCTCCAAAATGGAATACAGACTATACTTATCAAAATTAGATCAAAAGCAGATATATTCCATTTTCCTTTTTATCTTTACAATTTTTAATTAGGCTACAATAAATATATCTCTTAAAATTCAAGTAAAAAAAATAAATGCATGTATCATATATATTTCAAAGTCGTACAGTGTTTAAAACTGCTCAGTTTTACTTATGATCATTATATCGACTATTGAATGTCGAGTATGTAGAACTTATTGCCCTAATTAATAACTTTAATGAAGAGAAATCAGACGAGTTACTCTAAAAGTGGCAAATCTATAGATACGCTGATTCTTCCAACCATCCATCCCTGTGTTCCCCGTTTTCGATCCTTTCGTTTTCGCCTCTTTCCCGGCAAACATAGCAATCGTCGAAAAAGCGTCGAGAGAAATCAAATGAGTTTGCGCGGGAGTGACAATGGAGTTTCGCGACTGTAATCAAGCTACTGCGAGGCGCGGGAAAGGGGTGACTGTGAAGGGTGCAGGGATCGTTCTGCGCATTTGAATTTCCACGCAAAGGGAAACGAGGTACCACCGATAGCGTCTAGAAATCGTCCACGACGCGACGATAGAGACATTGAATTAAGCACGATGCAGACCCTTAATTAAACGCTCGAAATTGAGCCATCGATTAAATACTCTCTCTCTTTACGGCAAGAACTTGCACCCTTTTTCAGTGCGGAAACCAAAACGTCTGAATTATCAACGCGAATTCGTCGTCCGATCATCCGCTCCCGAACATGAATAAAAGATTGCATACGACGTAAAGCGTAAGAATGTGTAAGAAAATTTATTCTATATTGCCTATCAAAATTTTAATAAAAGATTATATAATGTTGCTATTCTTTTCATTTCCAGTACAATCTTGTTAATTAATCTTTAAATAAAGATACTTTTCCGTTTCTTTTGTCCAAAATATCAAATTGATAATTTTAAATTGTGCAGACTTATTTTTATTCATTATTAGTATTAGTTACTAACAATGTTATTAATTTCAAATTAATATTATGTGGTAGCGTGACTTTGAGGAGTCTCTTGAAAATTTCGTAGCAAAGCAAAGTACGAATCATTGTAATCCCGGCAATTATTTTTTTTGCCTATTTACTAAAAGTATTCAATATTCCAGCAGATTTAATTAAAAAAAAAAGTAAGAAAGCTTTTAAGGCTATTTCTTTATCATTATGCACAGAATATAACCTTTTACGAGGAAAATAATCTCAAAATATGATAATTGCATAAATGCTTTCGAACTTTTCCTTAGAAACTCGTAACACTAACCTTGATAATTAAAATAATTTCGCTTGTAAAATATGCTGCAGATGCAACACGATGCGAAAATAGAAAGTGACACAATATCTGCCATTGTTAAAAGACTATATGTAAGCAGGATTGCGTGGCAACAGAAAACTTCAAAAAACAATCGATTTTTTTTAGAGAAAAAGACTTCGTACTACCAATTTGTCCCATCGTTATTTCATGCCAATTACCTGCAACGATTGTCATATAAAGGTACAAACAATATACCGTAATTGCAACAAATTTATATTTCGTTTGTCGGTAAACTAAAAAAGCTAACTTTACACGTCACGGCGCGAAAGGATCAACTTTTTCTCGGAAGTTGCTCTAAAACTTCGCCCTCATATCTTGACATAATCCATGATGCTAAAAGAGATGCCCTGTCCGATATCTCGATCTGATAAATGTATAGCCAATTAATTCGTACTTTTTACGGAAAAGTGACAATTTCAGTGGCGACACGTTTCAATCGGCAACCTAACCGAAATCTCGAGTTCCAACATCGTGGACACAAAGCTTAATTGACATGTGCTGTTTTCGGAAGAGACAACTATCACCTTCGAGGACAGAGTTTCGCTCGAAGTTAACTTAAATTATCCCCTAATTGCCGCTGTAAACGATTAAGCACGATTTTCGCAAAATACAGAAATAGATGCAGAACAGACCTAACTTTGTTAACCATATTAACTCGATGAAGGACGCAAATTGGCGTGGTAGGATAATAACGCGTCTTCACCGCTTCTTGTTACCTCGACTCGCTTTTCTATGCGTCGACAACAGAAACTGTTATAAAAGGACCATGAAAGACGTGCATTATTCGCGAGCTATGGACGATCTTCGTCGTCGATCGCGCTGTTTTTGCGAGGCTCGGCCGGGGATGTCTCTCGCTCGCGGCGTCGTGCGGCGAGATGAGCGTCGAAACGCGACGATATAATCAGCGGGGGAGCTATTTTACGAAGAGAGACTTTCCGCGTTTTACCCACGCATTAATCGTCACCTCGTTTTTCACTTCTACCAGCTGGAGTCTGGAAGCGCGAAGCACCGCAGCTTCTTGGCGAATTGCCGTCCCAAAAGTGAGATAGAAAGTATTTATTATGTTTTCTTATGACAATGAACATTTTTGCAGTGAGATAATGCAGTTTCGCAATAACGAACTTTAACGACGTTTCTTTATGGTTTCTAAAGCTTTTTTCTCTAAAAAGCATTATTTTACGACAATTTTCCCTTTAACACGGTCATCAATTTTATCAATAAATTCGCATTACTGTCTAATGTATGTCATTTAATATCCGCCATTCCGATATAAATTCCATATTAAAATAAAATTTATGACTATTTCTCTCATATTTCACAGAAACACATCGAGGTGACGAATACTTTTATCGTTTTACGAAATTATATGTTGCAAAGCAGATTAAAAGAATTGAATTTAAATATGTTATAATGAAATGCACTTGAAACACATTTTCAAACTTTTGTCAAAAAAAAAAAAAGAATGTCGAATTTACAAATATTCGATACATCTACTGAGAACACAACATCGCTCTGACGGGGACTTCGAACCGAAAGCATCCCATCCATCTGTTAATTTAACAAAAACATGAACAACGCGGAAAACTCGATCGCGCGGTTACGCGTTACACGCGCGCCCACGGCTATCTATCGGGAAGACAAAAGTTACACGTAGGCGAGAGATGACACACGCAAATCGCTTACCTGCTATCGCCAGGAGCGCGACGGCCGCCTCTAGCCACAGGTGGCAAGTCTTCATCTCGACGCCCACGTACGAAAGTCCTTCGGTGACGTCAACCTTCGGCGAGGACTCGCGGGCTCACAAAAACACACTGAGGAGGATCACCACTCGCGCGGGCGACAGTTTAGGTCGCGTGAACGGGACTGTGCGAAACTACCCGGCACCACATCTGCCCCGCTCGCACGCTCCGCACGTTCTGCCGCTCTCTCTCGTCAACTCACACGCTCGCCCCCACGCGAGCGGGTAGTCGTAGATCGTAGAGCCGGCGACCGACCGCACGACGTCTTCAAAGTTATCACTCGTATCGCGCCGCGGTACTAGAACTCCGGACTGCGTGACGCGCGCCACGGGGATTCACCGCTCCGCGGAACTCGCGGCAGACTTCGCGCGACGCGGCCGAGAGCGGTCGAATTCAAATCACCGGGCGACGGGATTTTTCTCTTATCGCGCGCGCCGCGTGCTCCGAAAACTTTTCCCGGTGCTGCCGCTCTTTCTTGTCCCGCGGTCTCCTTCCTCGCTCCCTTTTATTTTTCCGTTTTTACCTTCGTTAACGCGCGTCGATCGCGACGTGTCGGCGATCGACGGCGACTCGTCGGCGAGTGTTATCGATCACCGCGCGTGCCAACGAGCGCGGCACGAGCACGAACGGGGGATTTTAAGCACTGTTGACAGGGTAATTGCACGTATATCTGCACTGGATTGCGACGGACGAGACTGAGCGTCGCCGCGCGAAGCCGTTCTGTCGCGAGTCGCGCCTGCGTCGACCGCCCTTTTGTCCCCACCAAGCGCGCGCCGACGATCTCGCAACCTCCACCGTTCCCCGCCACCACCCCGTCCATCCACTCCACCCCGCGAGCGCCGCTCATCGCTCCTTCGCGCTCTTCCTGCGTCTCGCGCGGGTTTATCCCGCTTTCACCGGCAAGCCGCGCGCGATCTCGTTTTCTCGTCTTCCCTCCTGACGCTTACTTCTCGAGCGGCCCGCATCCCCGCGCGCGCGGGCTGGTCCCTTCCTCCCTCCCGAAAGCTCGCGATTTTATTCCGCACTTTCCTCAGCGACGGGGAAGGGGGGGATGGTTGCCTACCGACGGTCCTCGAGACCTTTCGGATTCAATTTGTCCGTCAGCCGAAAGTTTTTTTTGGTGAATGAATGTGGTTTGTTACGCGTGTCATCATTCGGGCCGGCATTAGGGCCATTGTCGACCCAGGGGCTCACGCCCCTCAAGCGCGTAAGTTGATCGCGTGGATCACGACTTTCTCGAGAGCACGTACCCTTAGATTTATCTCCGTGCTGAATTCTAATTTCGCGTTTATAGTACACAGATTAAAAGACGATGTCGCGTTTGTCTCATTACGACTTCGAAGTTTGATCGCTTACCCGCATTGTTCTCTGATTTATTGTAATTCGTATATTCACAACGAAAGCTCACTTTTGTGTATCGTTTTGGGTCGCTCGGTAAACAGTTGATAACAAAATAACTACTGTCGTAATAAAAAGTGAAAGAAAAGATATAAGATAAATATTCTAATGTCTCTTTCTTTAATTTCTCATGCTCTTTTTAACTCCTTAGGTACACTGTTATAGCTTTTTTATAAATTTTATTTTAAACAAAACTAACGATTTTCTTATTTACTTTGTATCAAAAATGTTTATTATATTGTTCTATTTATCTCTAGTTAATTACTGTGAGTAAACAAATTATGCAGTAATTTATTCTGTTATTATTTTATATTAACGATGTAAAGCACAGCCAGATTACGAGGCTAATACAAATCTTTAAAAACATAAAATTTCAGTCTAGGCGAATTTCATTTTAATATTATCAAAAAACGTAACATTAATTTTTTGAATAATTATTCAAGCGATCAGCAGTGATAACATTAAATAAAACATATCAGTTCTCTCACGTACTTGTTGTACACGTAATGAACGAAGTTGGTTAGGGGTGATATTTCACCAAACATGATAGCCCTTTAAGGGTTAATGAAGCAGAGCTCTCCTACTATTCGTATAGTAGTAGAGCTCTGCGTTCAGCTCGACCATAGCAAAAAGATAAAAAATGGCAAAACATCTAACACTTTCCTTACTGTCCTAATTTGTGCAAAAATTCTGAAAAAATGCGCTTTATTCTGTGTCTACTGTTAAACATCGAACTTTGCACGATACATTGTGGAAACGTGTATCTACGTTGTTGCCTGCTTCCCGGAATTGATCCTCGCAGCGCGGATTGCGTTGCCCGCAGGCGCCACGAACTGCGTAATGACGTATGCTGATCGCTCGCTCAGAGTCTCGCTTCGAAAACACTGAAGCACGATATTCGCAGGAAGCGAACCAGATCGGCATAATGTACCCATACAAGAAGCCATAGATCATAAATCGAGTGGCCTAATTTTACCGATGCCATTGAAAATGCCTTGTAATATCAAACGCAATGCTGCGGTTTATACGGATACAAAAAAAGGATTCGTTTGTCACATGTTTAAAAACTTCTTTATCTAAACTTTAGAGTATTACAATATCTATGAGGTGTGATGCGTACTCGCGAATAAAAAAAAGGAGATGATTAATTTCAACATTTTACACATAATGTGCAAAATACCATTAAGAGATATGATAAAATGAATGAGATGCCATTGGTACATACATAGGTATACTATTGAATCCCAATATTGCTCCCCTTTGTGCTACTCTGGCAATTTTAGTTAGAAATGAACAGATATTTCAACACACAATAGTACGAGTTAAAGCGTTACGAGCTTCATCCCTCAAGTATTTCATTTTTCGATCAATCGAACGTATTACTCTGAAGAACAATGTTAAAGACAGGCGTTAACTTTGGCGAAATTCTAAGACGTTATATTATAGAAATTAATTTATGTACGTAACAGTATCTTGTATATAACAATATAGGCAATATAATTTTCATTCCTTAGTAATTGTTTAATAAATGTTTTTTAAAAGATGAGTAAATTCTTAAGAGCTTTTCGAGATTAGGAGATTTCGCAACAGTGGCTTGTACAGTATTAAATAGAATCGTTCATCTTCAACGCGCGCTAGACAAATTTTGACAATTTCATTAAAATAAGTATATCATCAATAATGCCGTATCTTGATTCATCGTGCTCCGAAACTCAACTTATACTACTTTCAAGATTAACAGCTCTATTACCCCGGCGAAACTTAACCGCAATTCACGCCGCGGTATCTCGTACATCTCATTAATCGAGCGATTACACGTTTAATGAAGTGTGAACGTCTAAAATGTACTTCGAGATTAATTGGGGCGCGACTATTCTTAGATGCAGTCAAACTTTCGCCGGATGTCTTGCGCGCGCGATGGGATTCTGAAGTTCGCCTGTGCGCGGCTTTAGATTAGAGCGGATAATTCTGTTCGGATTTACGCGTGCGCGAATTTCCGCGAGCGACTACGCGGATATCGCGCGGAAAGTTCTCGGATTGCTTAGAGACGACGGCTGGGCGTCGATCGCGCGAGGGATTTGGGAGTGACGGTATAAAAGTTAAGGAGGAATGCGAGGTGATATTCTCTTATCTGTACATCAAAATGTAAAAGTCGCGTAAAAAACGCAACGCCCGGCGGTTTGCGCGTGAAAGCGCGTCGACGCGCACGATTCGCGTTTTCATGCGAGTTGAGTCTCTGGACGATAGAATGTGTAGGGAATCTTATTCGTCCCCGCCTGCGATGCGGGCGGTATCAAAAGGCACTTGGCGCCGCGCATTCATGAATCTCCGATGCGCGATTTGCTGCTTAAACGTGGCGTCGCCGTGGGATCGGTCATGGACCGGTCAGCACGCTCTTTATGGCGGCACATCTACGCCCGCAATTTATCTTGCCCGCGCGCGCGCGCTCGGCTGCGCTGCGCCTTCCCCTTTGTCGCTTTTCTTTTCTCGCCTACCCCGTCTCCGGCGTCTTGCTCCCGCGTCTCTCGTGAATCTTGACCCCGGAAACACCGCGTGAAAGAAGGGCGCGCAGAAGGAAGACGGCGGGGGGAGTGCGATGGGGGAAAAAGGGAAAAGACGGTTGAAATATCACGAAGACATCATTCGTTACCGCGCTGCGTGTCGTTTCGCCGTATCGCCACCCTCCTTACGACCGTATAAAACAGCCTTCCGTCCTCATTTATGATGACGGCACACGGCATATCGCGACGCGGCGCGGCGCGAACGGCCGAAAGTCGCGCCGAGCCGAGCTGAGCCGAGCCGTCGAGATTCGCAAGATCGCACTTTAATAGGATAGCGCTGGTGAGCTGGGAGAAAAAGGTGGAGGGCGAAAGGAAGGGGAGAAAACAGGACGCTTTTTTCGGCCGTGCCCGGGCCCGCTGGCATTACTCTCACGAGGACAGGAAGCACCGAGGCGCTAGGCGGGTGGGTTGAGACCCCTGAATTATCGCGCGGAGTTATTTCTTCTTTCTATATATCGTTCTTTACCTCGGGGGCGTGCACACATACGAAGGCTCAGGGCTGGGTATCACACGCGCGGGTTAGACACGGCGCTAACTCGAGCACGAAAAACAGGGAAGTTAGAAGAAGCTACAAATACGTCCTACCCGAGCCCGCGCAGCCCACCCGCGTATGTACCCATTCAATTGAAACTCTATTTCTATCTGATATTTTATTACGTACATTTCACATTTCCAATTAAATACAAGCCTTTCGCGACCAAATAAATCATTAATTAACTAAAGACTTTTGATAATAAAATTAATGAAGGAGAAGTGGGCTTTGAGAGGCAAACGCGGTTAATTGTGCGTGAATGAATGTTATGTATTATTTAATGAATAATTTTAATTAATTATAAATAATTGTAAATCGTTTAAAACGATATAATTATTTGTATTAAGTTATTAATGAAATGTTGTAGAACTCACGTACAACTGACCGCATTCGCCACTCAAAACCCATTTTCCCTTTCGCGATCGTACTTCTAACATTCAAGAAGAAATAGTTGTCACAAATGTAACGATTAAAAAAAGTATTAATATTTTGTGTGCGGGTTCACGTAAGTATGCATTATTATAAGAATAAAAACATATGTCTATTGCCTTTTCCGCAAAGAACGAGCATCGCGTTGATCCGTCTAAAACCGTCCCTGGCTGGAAGTATCTCGGTCCACCGTGTCCCCGTTGTTGGTTCCCGGGACCAAAATGTATGCGTTACCTACGGAACCAGGGGATGAAAGTTATGCGCTTTGCCTATGCCGCGCCGAGAGATATTGGGAATGGAGTCGGTCGGTAGAGAGGAAGATATGCAAAAAACCGCAACGCACATCGTCCCGCTAGAAATATTGGATGACGCGCCACGCACTCTTCCGCGGCTATCGAAGCAGCTTTTGTTTTTCCCCCTTCACTCCCCGGTTCTCTCTCTTTTTCGCACAATGTATTTTACGAACGCCTGGCTTTCAGCCGACGTTTTGTTTTGCCCTTGTCGCCGCGAACGGCGAGACGCGAAAGAGATTGTATCACGGCCCCCGCACGAGATCTTTCGCCAAACTTCGCCGAATGCCACGAGGGAACCGGCGGAAAACTTTGCTGTTTATGGAGAATTGATAAACGCGGTATGCGCCGACGAAAAAATACTGTTTGCGAAGTTCACTCGAGAGTTTTGCGGTTGGATTAAAAATATGCGGTTTAAACGATACGTTCTGCGAGAGTAAATATCGGACGTGCGTTCGTCATGCGTCTTCATGCCCAACCTCACCCATGGGGAAAAAGAGAACACGCATATATTATTTTTATATTTTGTTTCAGGAAAAATATTAGCAGTGCACATAGCTAGCAAAAGCAGATTTAGCAGACAGATTTGTCGACATTTCCCTGATTTTTCTGTCCCAATTCATTAGTATCTATTCACAAGTATCTATTTTAAAAGAGTATTTATTAAAAATGAGGCTGTATATTTAGGTAAAAGAAGAAAATTCCACGATAATATAAATATTTCTTAAAATAAATTTAAGGGCTTTTATAAATTAAATACAAGTATGTACAAATATACTAATTACAATGATAAGTATCATGAACAAGGGATAAATAATTTGAAAATTATTAGATGGTTGCAGTGAAGATTTATACACGTGATGGAATAGAGGAACTGTAAAAAAATTTATCGTCTCGGCAAAGTGAACTGTTTTTCCCTTTAAAACAGTCGCGATAATAAAATATTTCTAGTTCGATCTCGAAAGATGATTTATCGAACATGGAGAATTTCTTATCACGTCGTACATCATAACTGGAAGAAGTACAACGGACGATTCTTCAGCACCGTTTAACGATCGCCCGAAAACTCGAGTCGCCGAGCAAAAAGGCGAGACATCGAAGGCGTCGACGCGCGCGTGCAAATTTCTTACGGAGGCGGAAGTCGTGACGACAACAGTTTTGAAAGTGGCGTTTCAAGCCCGATGTACGCAGCTTTATAGACATACTGCGCGCACGACGGCGGAATAACAAATGCTCGGGAGACCGTTTTCTCGCTATGGTCTTTCCCCTGAACGCCGCAGCGGCGATTTATCGTCTCGCGTCTCATTCCGAAAATTGTTTCGTCACGCTTTTACAGTCCGTCGCCTTCCACGCTATTTTCCTCTTTGTTTTCCCCTGCCCACCCTCTTCTTATCATTACGTTAATAAACGAAGAATTTCATCTCCCGCTTTAGTGCCGTGAATTTCTCTCATCCATCGTGGACCGTAGGTACGATCGTAAGTTAAACTACTCGATAAATCGCGAGTATAAAGGGTCAATCGAGAGTCAACTTGGACGACGTAGTTTCTATCTTTTTTTTTCTATTTCTCTCTCTCTCTCTCGACGAACCGACAAATGCCCACGGTGTATCGGGTCGATCGACGCGAAAATACGCTCGAGTCCCGTTCGACCGACAATGAAGCATCTCTCGCTCGAAGCGACAGCGGTACAGGAGTCGAAACACACTCAAGCCTGGCTGCCACTACCTCCCGCCTTCCTCCACCCCTCGTTCTTTTGCTTTTCTTCGCGACCCAGCTTCCTCCCTGCGCGGCTTTCACGTACCTTTTCCCGTGCCGGACCGCGCGGATGGCAGTGATTAATCGCGCAAGGGTGGCCGGTATTCGCGGCATACAACGAGCGACATGTTGCTGCCTCTACATATCTACGAAAAAAAAAGCCTTCGGACGACCGTCCCGCCATCCCCATTTGCGATCCCGTTTTAACCTTGTCCATTTCTTATCCGTTCTTTCGACTGCTTGTCGACCGTTTAGAGCTCTCCCTCTCTCTCTCTCTTTCTCGTTCTCTCCTCGTCGCTGACCTATCTTTTCTCGCGTTTAAACCTCCTGCCGGGCGAGTAATAATAGGGAAGCCTGATGTCCGCGCTACGTCGATGCCGTCAGCAAAGTTGAGTATAACCAGGGCGAATAACCTCAACCCAAACCGTCGCTCTCGAGTGGAAAAATATATAGCCCGCAGGGGAAGCTGCCCATCATGTTGTGGAAGACCGCAGATGGAAACGCATTCGCGAAACGCCCGGTTTGAGAATCGATCCGGGCCGTCGGCGCGATAAAAGAAGAAATGTGGGCCGCGAGAGGAGGATAATTAGCGTATGCGCGAAAACACCCGGAACACTTACTGGAAACATTTAGCTCCTGCGGGGCCCTCCACTTTGCTTAATTGCGTCCTTAAATCAACAGCCCATTACGCTATTGCCGTTTGCTATATCTGCCGCGCAGATCAATGCTCCCAGTGCATAAGAACAATTTCTTGGCGTTCCTAATGCAAAGTGCATTTCATGCGTTTTGCGCTCGCATTGATGTTCCAGTATTACCGAATTGATGGCGGATCCGTTAATAGATCCGCAGATCCGAGCTTTGTCGAGGCAAGAGAAATGTGAAAAATATTAATTTTCTATATTCGTGTTAATAATTAAATTCTTTATTCGAAATTTAATGGTTAACGAAAGATTATTTTTAAACGTTTATATTTTGAAATAAAACTTCGCGAAGCGTAATCGCATAATTAATCAGATTATAATACAAACCAATGGATATATTTAATTACTTAATCAAGCTAGATAAACGAAAATGTTTAAAAATCTTTTTAACAATATGTAAATTTAGACAGAACTAATAAGCAAGACTATATCAGAAGTGTACTATTACATTGTAATTTAATTTCCCCAACTTTTTTCTACAAGATTATAAAAAACATGCTGCAGAAGGAGAGAGAAACTTTGCATGAGCAACAAGCATATGTTGAAGGCGATTCATTTTTCACAATATCTTGGAGTTATCATGTAATTGCAGTTATATCCGTAAAACTCATGTATAAACAGCTTATTATAGCGGATCTCGTAGATAAGAGGAGGTTGAGTCCTCCAACTTGGTAGCTCGGTCTCAAATCCCAGGTGTCGCGTTTCTGAATTTTTCCAAGTTATTTTCATACCAGAATTTCCCGGTGTTTCTGGATTCAGTTCGGATTGTGGATTCTAAATAAATAACCGTAGCGTAACGTCGGGAATGCAGAAAGGGGGTTAGAGGCAGAGACTATATTTATCGGTCACCGTGTATTCCACGCTGTACGATGTGTATATTGGTCGTGTAAACGTACCTACGACGAGAGTCGCTCGCGGAGAGTTTACTGTTTACGTTGTCGCGCTTATAACGTGAAAATTACCCATTTTCCCCCGTTCCCATTTTCTCCCTCTATATCTCGTAAATTACGATCGACGATAAAAATCAGGAAACGCACCATGAATTCGTCGTAGTTTTGCTTCGATTCCGCGTCGGTATCGCCCGAAGGAGAAGCAGGACCCTATCTCCCGTGATATCGAAAGGAAACGCACGGCCGATAAGGAACTACGGACCTTTTGCGATCGCTACTCACGCGCGCAGATGTGTTTCTCGCTGCTCCCGTTCTTTTATTTTTTCCATCCTTTACGTATTTCTCGGGGCCGGTTTCGCGAGAATGAATGGACACTTTATCCAGGGCTGAATCTGAAACACGGCCGAAACGGCGTTCGAAAAGCTTGGCTAGCTTGGCGCCTCGGGATAATTTCTCCAGTTATCGCGATGCTCCGACAGAGCTTCTACAAAAACGGTTACTCAACGATGGAGATAAACGTAGTATGCATTAAAACAAGGGATTTCTGCTCGAATAAAACAAGGCAAAATAGAACGAATTGGGATATAATGCACAAGAAACGAACATAATAATAATAACAGAATATAATATCTCAAAAGAGAGCAAAAGGAAATATTGCTAAATAGCGAAGCGTCTTATCATTTCGCAGCTTTACGAGAGAGAAATGTTGTGATAACGGCTAATAATCAGAGTTTCCCTCTTTATGCGAATAATAATTCTGAATGAAAATTCTGCAGGATCCTTAGCAACTTTTAATTCAAGCGACACGGCTTGTATTTAATTGAAATGTACGATTTACTTATCATTTTATTCGGTTGAATGTATTTCTAAGATTGTCTATTATCTGTATATCTGCGACATGAAAACTATTGCAGCTTCCTTCCCGTTACGAATTCTTCTTTTACCAACACACTGTTAACTTTGAAGAAACTCAGTAAATATCGATAAATGAAACTTACATAATTAATTACATACTTAAAAGAGCTAATGGAGAGTTCGTTAACGATAGAAAACATCTTTAAGCCGGGCATTTAATTTTTTTGTTACCAATTCTCATTATTCTCGCATCGAATCGATACTCGGATTTGTGCTCAATCTATTCTTCTTAAAAACAGCCATTTCTTTCCCACCGACCAACAACGCTCAAAGGCATTAAAGTAATGGTAGATGTACATATCGAAGAAATTTCGTAATGCATATTTTAATAATATACAATTATTATATAATTATTGTTATATACAATAATGGATTTTTTTATTATTTCGGTAGAAAAGTAGTATATTTTTTTTCTTTATGTTTGAAACACTTTTGCAATACCTTATTTGCTATATTTAATGTATAGTAACAAATTTTGCACACATCATTATTAATTATTAAATTGTAACATGTTAAATAGCGGAAATGAGATTATATAATTCATTGCATAAAGTAGTTAATGGAAAGTTCCTTATCGTGGGGAAACATCTTTAAATCAGGCAGTTAAATTTTTCATTGCAAGTTCTCATTATCCTTGCATCGACTCGATACGATGCCGATCAATCTGACTATTCTTCTTAAAAGAGGCCACGTTTTTTTTTTTTCATCGATTACTGTTCGCGAACGCTCGAAGGAATCGGCGGCGCGAAAGAGTTTCGCGATTCAGCCGTAACGCAACGATTGACTTTCCATTACTCTCGGGGGTGAAAAAAAAAAGGACTAAACGTAACTCGCGCCGGATGTTTCGAACGCAGTGCAGCAGGTGCCGCAAAAAGCGTACCTTATTCGTTATCATTCCCTCTTCTATGGCGGAAAATGTTTTCAACTATCCAAACTGTTCGAAGTCAGATTAGATTTTGCAGGGACAAATTTTTACGGCCGAAGCGCCAAATTCTCGTTTTTTATGCCGTCCTTCCTCTCAGACGCGAAATTGTCGAGCGCGCGCCGCGGTGGTTAAATAAAATATAATCAACTTACAGGTGATATAAACGGATAAAAGTCGGGTCGCGCGTTATGTCGTGTTTTTCACGATTATTCGCGCGCGCGCGCGTGAAAAACTCGTATCGCGAAAAACAAGCGGTAAAATCAGATATTATCGCGTTGTATTGGTCACACGCGATCTTTTCGAGCTATGTATGAAAATCATTTTGCTCTACGGCTTTGTGTGCTTCGTTATTCGCGAATCAATAGAGCATATTTATTTACTCCGGGTACTGCTCTAACCGGGCGCTATTTGCTATCCTTTTGTTACGACATTCCGCACCCATCCTATTTTTCCGACGTTCATCAATCGACGACACAGTCACGTTGGGTAATTACGATGGACCGGCGGCCACTACGTACAATTAACCCATCCTGTTTCCTTCCTACGTGTCGCGCCGCTGATGCATTTATTCCCATGGGAAGTCCGTGCCGTGCGCCGCGGTCGCTTTTCTTCCCCTTTTTTTTACGAGCTATAAAGCGACTAGACGCAACGAAACGCGAGTCGTTACGAGCCACCGACGTTACATCAATTTCAAGCTCTTCGCCCTCGCTTCCGCCGCGCCGCCGCCTCGCCCACCGTCAAAACGTCACGAAAGTGTAATTTTTTCAATTTGGCAGGACACCATGGTAGCGCGGCACTCCCCGCGTGTCGAAGGTGCCCTGCCCGAGGAACCGTGGTGCGTGGTGCGTGCGTCGACCGTGAGTCGTACACTCTGCGCAGCCGACAAAATACCCGGCCAATTTGCTGCCACCCTATAAATGGGGGGAGGGAGGAAGGGATTGAGGGACGGCGAATAACGCCGGTCATAAAATCTTTTACTTCATCTTCTGTTCCCCTCGTCACGCTCACTTTCCTTTTTTCGCTTATTTCTCTTATATTTACCTGTAGAATGACTTACAAAGACATTTGAAATTGTGCCCGTTTTACCGAATGTATATGTGGATAACATATTATATATATATTAAAAAATCGAAAGACTACGTTATTTTTACTTCTACAGTCAAAATTATACTTTTAGCTGCATAAAAATGTAGCACATGGTAATAAATTTTGTATTAATATTTTTCTCTGCTAAGAGAGATAAATATAACATAAATATGTATATATTTACTAGCGTTCTAATCAATTAGAAAAATAATTAAAAATTTTACTGTATATTTTCTTAAAACGGGGGTGAACTTACGTTAGCAGGAGTAACTTTGCGAAAAAGTAAAGAAAGTTCTCAGAACCGTGCAGTGGCGGAAAAACTAATCAACGAGCAACAGGAATCTCATGAATATCGAAACTGGAGTTAACGAATAACTTTCTTCGGTATTATAAGATAGTACAGGCTTTATTCGATTGACAATCAAAGTTACCTCTACTAATGCGATACAAACACATTTTGCAACATGTTCTTACAACTAGAAAATAGCTATTACCAATTAATAATATTAATTACTACAAGAAGCGAATATGCAATAATTTTATATATTATTTCTCAACTTTCTATATCTATTATGTATTTCATTCAATTAACTATATAAAAATTATATGATTACGCCAATTAGTAACACGCATTTCAAAGCTGGAATTATTTCACTATGCCCCCGATATAAAAAATAGCTTCATAAATGTGTTTTATAACGTTATAATACAAAGTAACTTTAGCAGATTTTATTAATATTAACCCGACGTTATTATGTTTCTTAAAGTTTATATCTCAGGCATCGATTCATGAACTCATTGATTATCCATGTACGAAAGTTCTTTCGATCTCGTCATCCATGTAGCGCTATTCGATACGCTCGGAGACGCCGGAAATGTACTATCGCAATCACTCCCAGGGTGCCTCAACTTTGGGATTTCGATTTTACGTCGAAGTTAAGTCGACATTTATTTGGATCGCTCCTTCCGCCCGAATGTAGCTAGCCCGGCGGTTTTCCTTACAACGGGAAACCGTGAAGCGTCCCACGAGCGTACGCTGGAAGCCGCGAGAGTTTGAAAGTCTGGGGGGACTGTTCCGCAAACTTCATTTCGTCACACATGTACGGAAAAAGTGTGCGAGATCGTTGAATCCGAATCACAATATTCCCAGCGGACTCGCGGCGGACTCTAATACACGTATTTTCATAAAACGAGAGCGCT
The DNA here is from genome assembly GCA_011638315.1 of Tetramorium parvispinum. Taxonomy (NCBI): domain Eukaryota; kingdom Metazoa; phylum Arthropoda; class Insecta; order Hymenoptera; family Formicidae; genus Tetramorium; species Tetramorium parvispinum. The sequence goes on along the minus strand of VBVR01000784.1, from coordinate 1,506 downwards.
TTCGAAATAAGATTCCGATCGATTTTTTCGTCGTTCGCCGCACTCCCGCAATTGCGCGGTATTTTGTGACTATTAGGACCTACATTGCGGGTCTCAAGAGGCTTAACGAGATAAGACGCTTTTGACAATGCGCCAAGAAATTTTACCGTATACATGTCACGCGATCTTATCACTGAAAATGTTTTATGTATTATTAGCATGATGTAAATTTCTTCGACTAAATATTATTTATACTCTTTGACACCTATTTTTACTTTCAGTTAAATGTGCATTATTGTTCTTTCACTTATATTTTTTTCCATGTTAAATATGATTTGAAAAAATATTATTTCCTATACTATTGGAAATATAAAAAGATAAAGTTAACTTTGCACAAGTTGTGCGGCCGTACTTTACGGTACACATTATCGATTAACGTGCATTTGTAGATCGATGGATCGAGCGATTTAAGTAATTCTCTCATTCACATGGTTAACATTAGTAAAAACACTCGCAAATTGAGAAATTTAATTACGAAGTTTGATTGTAATTTCGTTAATTGTCCTTGTAATTTCGTTAATTGTTGCTAATCCGTAGTGTAATTCCTTTCTTTTGATAACACAGGTGTCGGCTTGCGCTGCGAAACTTTTGTTTTCTGCAATAAAGTGTTTCCATTTATGCTGTGAACGTATTAATTTTTACCACATGCATAGATTTTTAACCTAACAATATTAAATATTGTAGATAAATTATTTAATAATTAAATATTAACAACTTCATTATTTTTCTATAAATTTTTATATTACAATGTATAATTAAAAATATTTTTAAAACAAACGGGTCTACAGTAGCAATTTACAGTTAAGAAAAAATTTTAATATATCGCTTTAATGATCCACTCGAGAATTATGAAAGAACGCTTGAGTGTTAATCTGAAATCAATTCCAAGTTATTCGCGCTCCAACTAAATCGAAGCATTTTCTTCACTTTTTCAAACTTTCACTTCGGCAAAAAGTATTGACAGAAATGTCGAACTTTAGTCTTTACTAGTTTAATTGACTATAAGAAGTATATATAATAAAAATAATAAAAATTTGTGACGAAAAATAGTAGTGCAATGTCTAACGCATTTATCACCTTTACTAGAAAGCTAGCTGGTCTGTTTTTCTTAAATTTTGCCGTGTTATAAACATATCTCACAAATTATAAAGTGATGTAATTTAAAAGAAATATCAAAAATTACAAGATATAGTAAAATACGTAAAAATGTTTTAAATAAACATATTTTGCAAAGAAAAATTTTAATTAGATTTTTGATTTCCTTTGAAATCCTTTTTCTAGCAAAAATTTAATAACTACTTTTGCTACTTTCAAATTATCAACATTAAAAAAAATTTTTTTTAAATATAAATCGTAAATTAAATTCTCTTAAGAACAGCTAGCTAAAAATTGCTTCCAAAACAGATGTAAATAATCTATGTACATTTTTACATTTTTAAAGCAATTTTTAGCTAGTTGTTCTTAAGA
>VBVR01000783.1:0-40896 GCA_011638315.1 Tetramorium parvispinum | reverse complement strand
ACATTAAATGCAGCTTCAATAATTATTAGATTGGCTAAATAAGACAAAGCGTCCACCTTACAATATTGGACCAATATTTAATATTATATTTATATAATTGGACCAATATTGCGCCAACGTTTTGTGCTACTAGGGATCTTGCTCCAAGAAAAAAAAAAGAAATTAATTTTTAATTTGTTTCAAATTTAGTGGAGATTTGAACATTATTTCACTGTCCTGAGCGTTTAATAAAACTAAACTTTTTAATTTTGAAAGTTGTTTTCGGAGGATATTCTGTAGGTATATCACGATGATGAACAGGCAGATCTAATATATATTAGTTTAGTTAGAAGAAATTGCGAAGATGTATGTGTATGTGCATGTGGACGTTAGCAAAATATTAATGCGCATTGCACATATATCTGAAACAAGTTTTTGTTCAATTCACTGATCGAACATACATTTTTTAACGTATTTCAATGTTTCTCTATGTTAAATTTTACATGTGCTTACTTTTCCGGTGTATAAATTGTTTACAATGGGCATTATTAAAGTGTATAAATGTTAAATATCCATTACGGTACTAATACGCAAATTATAATTATGATAATATTATGTAGAGAATATCTACTGCTTGTTAAAAGCGAAAGGATTAAAGGACTAATCCTGTAGCAAGCCGACATGACTAATATCCGCGAATTCGACTCGCGTCAGTGCAATTATCACATCGATAATCTGGATAATTGCGTATCAATAATCTGGACTATTGCTTGTCACTGCAAACGCGCGTTCCGTTTTAATGCGGTTAACGATTGTTTTAACACAAACGCAGCAAACACATCGCTTATTCCATGCACTGTCCAAGCGGCTACCATCTACGAAATCGCTTACCTTGCGCACAGTAAATTCAGTTTCGCGTGCAGCTCGAGCACACAGTTGTGTAGTTGATTTGCTCGACATATTTCCAAAGGGGGAAAAAATCGGAAAAAGAGGGAACTAACCAATCGATTTGTTACCATTCGCGCGAGTGGAAATCCCGTTTCATTCAATCGGTACTACATACGAACCGAATCCGAAATGGAACGTCGACAGGGGTTGAAATCTGATTTTAAACGACATTTTTGCGGATCGAGTAAATGACGCGCAACGAATGCCTAGACAATCTCGTTTCGGTAGGTTTAAGATCGATCCGATGTATGCGCCAATCTCTCGTTGATAGGACATAGCACGGCTCTTGGGACATTCAGCGTAATAACTTTAAGTTCCGTTTCGCCGCGTGTAACTGCTATGAATCTAGAATTTGCAATTTAAATGCGTGTATTCCACTGCATCTCACACCACCGTTCACCATAAATCACCGTTCATCATTTACTATGAAGCCATATATAACTGTAATTTGCTGCTTGTGTTTATCAGATCAATTTCTTTATTTTTCTTGTAACTTGTCACGTTTAAAATGAGAATTTTTAATTATTATTTCTGCGTGACCGCAAAATATTTAAATCATATTATAGTGATAGACTGGTTTTTATACGAAAGACAGAGAAAGAAAGAAATATATTAATTATTTTATAATAAGTATTTATATATTTTAATTTCGTTTTTTTTTACTTTTTACTTTCTGTTATTTTTTTTTCCAAATGGTCTATCATTGTATTGCTTATTTTATAATATGAATTTTATAATAATTATGAGAATAGTTTGATTTTCGTTCTTGATTTAATACAAAATTTTGCAAATTTTTTATATATTGTTGTGCTTAGAAACCATACAAAAAGCACACGTGTGTGAAAGAAATCTTTTGTTTCTTATCTTCTTCGCCTTCTTTCATTTTCTCGATTTCTTTCAACTTTTGTGCCTTGTCTCGCTTTCGACCATCGTAGTCCCTTATCAGCTTTTCCACAGGGTTGAGAAGAATGATAACCGAAATCGACTTTTTAATTACCTATCTTCGTGTTCCAGTTTCGTACTTTCGTGAAGTTTTCTTCTCAGTGCAGCCGTGGACGTCGTCGGGTTCTCATTGTCACTGACAATAAATCTTTCGGTTGTGATCCTATAGAATTTTTCGGGCAAACCGCAAACTCTCATTATTCCAATTCTCTTATTCTGATTCGTGTGTTTGATAAGGTCACTATTCTGCAGAAATAACTGCATTTGGTAAATTAACGTATTAAATAGTGATACCTTCTTCGCTACATGATTTAATAATTAACATGATATAACATATAAAGCGTAGATTGTTTTTATAAAATGATAGATTGTAAAATTATGATAAGGTTATTACTTATTTTACTTTATTTTATTTTATTTATTTTATTACATATAAATAAATTTAATCTTGTTATTAAAATTTGTATTAAAAAGATAATAATGAAAACCGAAACAAAGAAAAATATAAGTATTAACACAAATAGTGAAAATTGATAAGTTCATTAATTTATGTGTATGGAAATTTATCTCATTATGATAATTACGATTTGTCACAGCGTATGAGTGATAATATCGGATACCATTAGTCCCTTGAAAATACATTCCCGTTAATCGATAAAAAAAAGGTCGATTTCATCGTTGCATAGTAATCATTACCATACCATTACTTTGTTGAACAAACTAGATTATTAACAAGTATGATAATTTAACATTATTGAAGTAATTTCTTGGAACTACATATTCGTAGTAGTTTCAACATGTAGTTTTATATTTATACATGAAATCTTGCTAAGCAATTATTTATTTAAGAGAAAAATAATGAAAATATTTCTTGTTTAATCATGCAAAATTAATTCTAGTAAAGTATAGTTTTCTTTTAAATTATATCATTTACAAGTCAAATATAACATAATAATATTTAATATAATCGAAGAAATATCGTAATTGTTGAAATTAATCTTTCAATTCAATAGTAGATTTTATTATCTCAGAAAATTTATGTATTTATTGATCCATCTAACATTGCATCAGTAAAAGTGTAATGTATTTACGAAAATGCAGGAAGAAACTTGCATACTATGGAAATGATATGTGGATGCTATCATTTTTTCCATCTGTGGTATTCTCCACAGATATTACGAGAAATAGCAACCATACCGTAATCGATTTTATATTAGCGTTGTGCATCGCGTTTCAGATCTTAACGATTAGCGCGCTTCTCTGTGCACAATTTGCATAATTTCTAAAATATATTCGCTTTTGTATAGAACAAATACCCACAGAAATATGCAAATTGTAGAGACTTGCTGACTTCTGGTCTTTACCTAAAAAGAAATGCATTAGTACGATACACAATGTACAATTAGATATCGTACAATTATTGTATTGCGTAAGTTATTATGTAATTGAGCAATACATATATATACAATTATTATACAGTTTCGACGAAATCTTTTTTATAATCTTTTTCTATTTATTATTATATAACTTTTACTTGTAAGTAATTTATTTTTATATAATATTTTTATAAAATTCAATTAAACATATTATGAATGATTTCAATTTAAGTTCAAATTTGGTCATCGATACACAAATTTAGTCAAAAATCGATTACGATTTTTTTATATCTCAGTATCCAATCTCAATACCATGGTTCGTTGATTACGTAAAACCAACTTTCATGAAAAAGATCATTTTGCCAGTACTGATCTTCCAACGGCACGATCGTGCAAGAAGGACATTAAGCGGCGCATCTCATCCTCGCGCTTTCCCATACCTGCTAGAAAATTATTCTAAGTGCTGACCTAAGTGTTCCACCTAAGTGGATTACTTGGACCTATAAACATGCCGCTAGCGATGAAAAATCCTGTACAACATGTTATGCAAATCGTATATCTGCATGGAAAAGACATCGCATCGTTAAGTTCGAGTATGGTGCTTGACATCGATTTAAAATCGATTATGGCACTACTGGCGCGTCTGTGCATTCGCTATCAAGGATGTTACAGGTAAAAAAATTAAATTTTCTGCAAATTGTTCGTGGTAGAATATTTTTTGTAGAATCTTAATTAAATATAAAAAATAAAACTAGAAGCTCTAGATTTGTCGATCAACTTTTGGAAAATATTATTGAATTACTTTTTTACAATGCATTATTTCTTTAAAATTTGCTTTATATTTTTAAATTTGATTATTAATAAATAATAGTTCCAATTAATTTATTATTTATAATTGTTGCGTATATATAGAATTTTACATCTTATTTAATTTTTATTTCATTTTTTGCTTAATTTTATTTTAAAAAACAATTATTTAGAAGCATAAATTGTACAGTTTAATTTAATATTGTAAATTTTGCATATTTTCAACAAGATTATCATGTAGCTTCGTTCCACTGAACACATTTCGTTATAGGTACATCTGTTATTTCCTGTTCAATAAATATAATTATTCTATAATTTATCATGTCGCATTTTATTTTATATTCTGTTCATATTTTATTTAACAATTTTTATTATTTTGTACGAAATTTTACACGGCAAAACAATCGAATGCAGTTATTCATATCTTACTCGTTAGAGTAGTCATTTGTCTTTCTTTCCTAACTAATTTTCGTTGATTTAAGATAGCTAGCAAGAATAGCATTGCTGTGGCTAAAACCAGATTAATTACTAAGTGACACTGACGAATCAAAGGTTATCACCGACGGTCATTAAGCTAATCCCAGTGAAGCCAGTCCAGATTTTTACTCAACGTTCTTCGCTCTCGCCGTTTCGTTTTAACGAAACGGAACGGAAATAATCGTTAAGATAACACCATGTCCTATTAATCCTTTCTTCTACTTTTAAACATTGAATAATTTCCAACATTAAATCTTAACTAAAAAAATATTCTCCATGTATATTTTTCTTTCTTAATTAACACGTAATGTGATGTTTTATATATCTCTTATATCTTATATCTAAATGATAAAATAATAGTAACAAAGATTTTTAGTTGCCAGAAAAAGTATTTGATTTATTAATAATGTAAACAGAATTACAAGAGATATTTAATAATATATACCGTTTTTATGACTTTGATGAATGAAACATTCAAAAAAATATAAAAATTATATATATTAATTTATATAAAATTTACTCCAATTTACTTACTTTACTTCGTATTGGCATTTTTAGAAAATATATACTTTCTATGTTCTTGCATGTCCCATTCTCAACTTGTTTTCCATTTACTCGTATACTGTTTTGTTACACTTGCTCGTTCATTCACTCACAAGTACCTTTGTAGGCCCAAGTATAATACAATTGTTTCGAATCCCAACAGGACTCGTAGCATGTAGTGCTGCAATATTAAAATAATCGATTGTTTTGTTTTACCTCACATCGGCTGCGTACCGAAACGATACCCGCGAGTTACATCGACCGATTTTCCATTTAATCCTAGAAGCTGATTTAACGGGTGTACATTTGTTACGGGCATTAGGCGCGCTCATTATTTATCGCGGACCAATAAATTCCGCCGCGGAAGCGGGTGTTTAATTTTACACGCGTCCGAGAGCAATAATTGGAGGATGAAAAAGCCCCTATAGACAATTATTCGCGCGTATTTATCGGAAACGGATAAGCCATCGAAAGATTCCAAAATATGAGTTTACAATGCTTTATTGATTAGGAATAATGCCATTATCGAGAAATAAATTTTGTTCCTGCGAACGTAGCAGTAGTAGAGTTTCAATTTTAATTGCATTTACGGGAATCGTTTTTATGCAATCTTCTACGATGTTATCTGTATCCCTCAAAATTTCTATTTAGTTTTGTTTCTGCTAAGAATAAATTGAATTTAATTGAAAATTTAATCGTTAGCATAATTGTTTCTAAAGAAAATTTCCAAAAGAAATTTCAATTCGTGAAATGTGTGAATAAAGCAGAAAACATTGATAATTAAACTTTCCCGTTTCAACGTTGGAATCGATCTAATCACACTGTCAGTTCAAATATAATTTATGATCCTATGTTCAACATAAATTATGCTGCTGAAGTAGCTCGATTACCTCGATAATTAGAATGTAATAATACAGTAATGCGTCGGAAACGTACTTCACGATTAATTAATGCGTTATTAAATTGCAATGGCGAATAATTTACGACGCCGCATTACAATTGTGCAAACATATATATGCACTGGGCATAAAAGTGTCATGCATATTAAATTGCATTTACCGATCTATTATTAATAGTCATTGAACTTGAAATTATGGACAATATACCAATTTATCTTTCTAAGAAATACAGTTTCTAAATTTTGCGTTCACTTTTGTACAATTATTAATAAATTATAATTTTTTTAATAAATCACGCAGAAATATCAAACGAAATCTATCGTTATAATCGTTCTTCTATCATTATATTATTGTTTCTTGCATTCTAAATTCTTTAGCCATGCGAACCTGAGTATCACATAAATATGTGCAAAAATTGATAATCGGTAGGCAAAAATTGATAGATATTTTGTGTTGATCTTAATATATTGATGGACAGAATTCCGTAGTTCATGAATTAATACTTTTGAAAACAATTCGTCTATGAATCTCACGGTTAAAAATTCACACATTCATCGCTCTTACTCGAAACTTTATATGATATTCTTTTCCGAATTTCTATCTTTTCGTGTGCGAACGGTAACATCTGATTAGCGACACGTTGAACGTTGCTTGCGCGCCACAGGGATTTCCCTTGGAAATTGCAACGTGAATAATTTGTCGCAATATGCAACGTTCGTCGCGCCAACTCCCTGAAATATTTCTATTGAGGGTGCATCTTGATTTGCGCGCCTTTTAAAGCGTCCCCAAAGATTCTGATCCGTGAACTTTAGCTCTGCGTAAGTTACGATTATTCGATGCAGCAGATATTCGTGTTTCAAGAGAGAAACTCATGTCCATTTTGTACACGTTCGAGTTATGCAATATATTCATATAATCTGAAGGTGTATAGCATAGTTATACTATGAAATATTCATAAAATTCGCATTTTCGCACTAGAGAAAATTAGATTATTGTTTATAATAGAATATTATATTAACTAGAAGCCTTTAAAGCTTAATGATAATTAATTTTGCAATGGATACTTTGTGAGAGAAATTTTGCCCCTTAATTAATATAAAATATAATAATTAAATTATGTGCAATAATATTACATCGAGCTTCACGGTCTCATTAAGTGATATCCAAACAATGCTACATAATTATGTGTACATTAGGAAATATTACGAAATGTGTGCATTCGAGCCGTAGCCAATCGTGCGCTGAGTGACGGTGAAATACGTGAAAACTTGCCAAGTAGAAACAATTATTTTTCTGCGGACGCCAGGGAACTTGCCCACTCGGGTATTACTTCTGTCTAAGTTAACTGATAAAACTTCTTTCTAACGATCTTCTAGGCGTCAGCTATTTCTTCAACAGCAATCTGTAAATAATGAATCAGAAACACCATGCGGAATGCTTCACGCTATCGTTTGCGAAGTAATATGATTTTTATCCCAACAAACGAAATGATAAAAATCATTAAAGCATTTAATGTCGAATAATAGAAAAGTTCTGAAAGGCGGTGTTACCGATTTAAACTTTCACTGGGGAAACGCGCTCTTTGAACCCGTCAAAGAGCTCATAGATTAACGAAAAGTATACAGTTTGCTTATATATCCCTTCTCAAATCGCTCGTTTTCTTCTCAAGGGAACTGAAATTGCACCCGAGAGGAAACTTTCATTTCAACTTTCGTTAAAGCACGCCCAACTTTCGTCTGGAAACATTGTCGGTGAAGGAGGTGCGATTCACGAAATGATAGCGGTTAACTTTTTACCACGTGAAAAGTGCCTTTGCATATATCGCCATGTATATGCTGATTGATGCGTGCATGTATGTGCGAGGGTTCTCGGGGGTGGAATGCCGGAAGTCGAGCTGGACGTTGGTGTCCAACCGGAAATGTCGTCTTGCTCCACTGTCCGGTCTACGACCGGAATCGAGCTTTGAATGTTAGCTCTTCCTGCGCGAATTTATCATTCTGAATCCCTGAAGACCCAGGAGGATTTTCCGTCGTTTCCCTTTCGACTCATGATAATACGAATCGCCGTGTAGCCTCGAGCGAATATAGGATTAAGTTAGTTTGCACGATCCGGTTTTTCATGTGAATCACAGGGAAAATCGAAGGAGTGAAAATGTATATTGTATATGTATATATGTAGATTTATTGGAAGAAGTAAAGAATACAAGTTTTAATATGAACTGAAATAAATATGATGAAATAACATAATGCGTGCATAAAAATATTTACTAGCGAATAAATATGACACTAATCCGTAATATTGTTTCACGCAGACTTAACTATTTAACATGATTATTTAATATCAGATAATTATCAGATATCATTAAATATTTAGAATTAGTTTATTTATAATTAGTTTATTTATAATTAACTGTGCAAAAAACGATAAAAGTTGTAAAGAAATAAATAGAAAAGGTATTCATTAAATACGAAATATTGGTATTTCTCCTATTGAAGCAAAACATTTTAAAGTTAGCATTGTAGCACTGCTATAAAAAAAGGGCATATTCCGGATAACGCAACATTACTCGATGGATTGGAAGTCGGAAATCTGTGGATAAACTCTAACGCGAGCAGCTTCGATTTCCTCCATGCAAGTCACGTCGGGTCTCGTCTCTTTCTCGATCGATTCCGATGGAAAGCTTCCGAAAAGTGTCTGCAGATCCTTCGCGAGCGAGGATGGTTTCCAAGGAGGAACGCAAGGATCTGTCATGACGATGGTACGATACCTTCCTTCCCTTCCATGCCAGAAGAATCCTCTTCGTCGTGACCTCCTTGGCGAGGTTCTCCTCGCCCCTTCTCGATCCTCTTTAGATGTCTCGAAATTTTTCCGCAGCCGCAGCACTGTATGGAATATCGTAGTTAAATTATCGGTTGCCGAATATCGGACGGAATATGGTGAAAAATTCAGGTTCTGAATCGGCGGATTCTTGAAATGATGAAATTCAACAAAATGTTCTATTCTCACATAAATATGTTAAATATTATCTTTATATATTGTATAATTCACCGCTGTTTATCCGATTAATAACAAACAGTACTCAGAATAATCGAATTGAACGGAATAGAAAAATTGCATTTAAATAAAGCGAAAGATAAAAATGAAAAGCTCTCAGCTGAAATCTTCTGAACATACAATTCTAAAGCTAAACTAGGCAAAGTCGAATTCTGAAAAATCTAGAACCGGAACTAACCTGCTTTTCAAAGCTTTCTTGGTGAGTTTCCTTGCTTTTGTCCTTGCTATGTTGGCTTCATGGATCTTCTTTTTAGCTTTCCTCACATCTTCCGTCATGTCGGTGAATTCTTCAGGCGGTGCCATTATCTTCTGAAGAAAATGAATTTTTTCTTCCTCGCTGTACTTTCTAGTTAGTTCTCTGCGCTTATGAACACGCAGAAGCTTCGTCCAGCCTTCCTTTTTCTTTCGTCTCATTTTGTCCTTGATTGATTGTGCTCCGATATCGTCATCCTTCGATCTCATTTTCTTGTCAACCTCGCCCCATTTCTCACGATCTTTTACTGCTCGATCTGTGGACCTAGCATCGGTAATTCAATATATTTTTCTTGTGAATTTTAAAGTCAAGAAAGAAAGAGAGGAAAAAAGAAACGATAGATGGATCGGAATTTAAGTAAGCATCATTCAAATTCCAGTAACATCAGAAAATCTCAAAAATCACTAAAATTCTATCAATCTTAACAATATCAAGTTTCTCTACATTCGATATCTTACCTTCTTTATTAAAATATAATATGCGATGTAAAAATATATAGTGACCTAAATACTTTGCGTCTAGTATTATACACTATAGAATAAGTATAAAATTAACAGAAAGTTTATATTATATATAAGACATATATTCGTGCTTAATATTAAATGCGTGGACACCGTACCTAGTTAATTTTCTACGCGCAGTTCTGCGGCAGCAAATATCAGGTTTGCAGACAACAAGTTTACAAGGCTTCGCCAACCTGAAAATGACGGGCATCAGTCGCTTCTTCCGCGCCTTCTTTCTGCGCTTTCTCTTGCTAATTTCCTGCGGAGGAGATTTTACAATCGCTTCCACCAACGAAGGCAAGGGCTCTTCCGCCAACAAAGGCAAGGGCTCTTCCGCCATTGCTTTCTCCTGTTCAACGTCTTGCGCTATTTCCGCCTTGGAAATTTCACCGATCTCGGTTTTCTTTGGATATTTTTCTCGCTCTTCTTTGAATATTTTCTTGGATGGTATTTTCGTCTCAAGTCCTGTTGCTTCATCTATCGGCAAATGCGACTCCCTTTCAATTTTTCGACTGGCGAGTTTTCTCATGAAACGACTGAGTTTTGAAGGGGAAATATCTAATTCTTCTATTTCTTCATATTTCTGTTTTTCCTGTGACACAGAAATACGATACAGATTAAGTCAATTTAGATGAATAAATAAATAAAATTATTCGTTTAATTATCTGTGTACGTTTAATTATTATAATTACATTAAATGCAACTGTAGAATGTATCGTAATATATATAATAAAAATTTTAATGTATCTTATATGTATATTATAAAGCTTGATGTATTGAAATAATCTTTTGTTCATAAAAATTTCTTCATGAGATTGAAATCCAAAATAATTAAAACGCACATATTACATATTATGAAAAAATTCATATTATTAAACTTTTAAATACAAGTAAACTCTAACTGATCACTCGGATACAATCTTTTCAATGATTGTTTTCGAATTCAGGAAGAGAAATTGAACCAATGAGAAATGATAGATGATAAAATTATTTAAAAATAATGATTGATCTAATATCAAGTTAATTATTTGACATAAAATTACTGATAATTATATATTATTTGCAAATATTATGGATTTATGTTTCTAATAACTACATTAAATCTTGTCAAGTGTAATTATTATTTAGCGACATTTCATGCGACTGTGGACGATAAATCACGCTGAAGAGTAAAAGGTCGCAGTCGAATGAAAAATAGATGAAATATTACAAAAGTTCTCTAATATATAGTGGTTAGCTGACCGCGAGTGATATATTAGAAATTTTATTACACGATGAAAATAAAACATTGAAACGAGGAAGAATAAAGTGTAGAATAAAGTGATATTGAATATATGTATATTCAAATAACGAATTTTTGTGCAAAATTGAAACTCAATTCAAAGTACCTTTATAAATTTCATTAAATAGTTTTTAAATTTCTAATTGTTATTAAGCAATTATTGAGCGCCATTTCTTCCAAATTGATTAGAAATTTTAATTTAAAAAGTATTCCAATCAAAATTATTATTTGATATTTTAAGAATTATTGACTGAGTAGTTTGCTATTACCCTTTTTACAATTTCAAAAAATTTGTCTTCCACTTCGGGAAACTCATCTTTAGTCTTTCTTTTGGATATAATTCTAGCTTTCCATCGCAATTCTTTTAGTTTTTCTTTTTCAATCTTTCGTCTGTCGCGTTCAAATGTTGATCGTTTATCCTTCTTTTTCGAATCCACTAATACGATCTCTGATGTTTCATCTAAGGCGGTTTTCACTAATTTTATTTCTTTCATTCGCGTGTCTGTTGCCTTCACGAAACGAGAACATCTCTCCAGGTACTGACGTTCAGAAAAGCGTAATGAATATTCATGTTTATTTTATGACTTTTCTCAACTAATTATGTTTTTATGAAATAATGATAGTATTAATTATAGTATACTAAATATAAAAGAATTATACATGAAACAAAAAATTAATTTGTTCACATTTAGAATGAAAAATACTAGTATCAGAATTCGTTATATGTTATATAATCAGCTATTCTTTAATATCTGTTTATACATGTTGCTAAATTTTCTATTTTTGCATAGTAAGTATAAATTTATGAGAAGACAGATTACCAATTGAACTCACCGATGTGAGTTCGTTCCTATCATATTTATCAAACGAATATAGCGCTTCCGACAACTCAACAAGATAAACATTGCCGGCAGAATTTCCAATGGCCAGTAAAGATCCCATCTCGTGTGAAGAGACGGCAGTTAATTTTTGTTCGCATAGTTTTACTGTCAAAATTGGTTCTTGCAGGCCCGTCAGAAGATCCCATACAGTCAGCATACCGATACGCGTCGCTACGTAAAATATAGAGTGTCTCGCTTTGTTCCAACAACCACAGAGTGCGTCCTCTATCATAAATCTAAAGATGATAATATAATAAAAATCTTAGATTCAATTATGTCTTGTTGATATTATTAATCGACAAACAATTATAATACATTGATTTTATTTATATTACTGTACGAATCGATATTATATTTTGAGATATGAAAAATTAATACTTATTCGTGATTATTTTGATATTAAATATGTATTAATTTAATTAATATTGATGTTTTAATATGAAATACTTTATATTAATTGCCCTAGGTATAACATCTATATTAATAACTATTTATCATAACAAGTGATTTACATTTTGCTGCTGAAATAAATCATAATAATTAATAACAATTTATTATCGATTTTCACAATTTGCGGTTATAGTTGTTATTCCGTTTAGTCATTATTTAACTATTATATTTAGTTGAATAATTTTTAACTTATTTTTAAAATACTACTTGAGTTATCAAACGGAAGGTATACATACCTTTAATCGTAAGCATTTTTTAAAATTTTATTTGTACTAAATATTAAAGATATTATTTTTATAATTAATTTTTCGAATATCTTCGAATAGAAGAAAAAAATACCTCGTCGACGTGAGGTTGCCATCCCTAGTATCTTCCGACCAGAATTTAGCTGTACAATTACCGACGGTAAGGAAAATTTTCGGATTGAAGCCACTGCGATCAACTGAAAGAACTGGGCCGTAATGAGCATTAAATCTCGAGGCCAGTTTCTCGGCTGGTGTTCTCGCCTTTCTAGAACCACTGATCACGATGCCATTCTCTAAACCGAACATAAACTTCGTGCCTACGCTGGGTTCGTAGTCGCCCGATGCGACTCCGATTGCCCGATCCATCTTCGGTTCGTTTGGTGTCTGAAGATCGAACACAAGAACTTCAGTTGGTTTTTGCAAATTTCTGGTATCCCACCACATGGCACGACCATCCGAAGAGCCCGAGAAGAACTCCGTATTACTCTTCGTGGCGATCCACTTGACTACCGTCGTGCAATCCCTTGGAGGATGCAACAAAATTCTTATACATACAATTTAAAAAATATGATATATTTCATAAAAGAAACTTAATTATATTTCTTTGTTAATTCAATTATATTCTCTTATATCATATAATTATTATATCGTACATTTCAAAGATAAAACTAACATTTTCCTCGTATGTACTATTGCTACGTTTTTCACGCGGATAAAATGAAATAAAAATGATTGAGCCAGCATTGCAAGCGCGTTGATGTTAAAAGAAGAATCACGCGCGACGTGGCGAATGTCGTGTAAAAAATGGAATGAAATTTAATTGAGGGCGAAAATGCGACAGGGACAACATTTTAATCATTCATCATCTTGCCGCGTGAGCTCGAAATGCTCTTTCGACCGACCAAGAACAGGGCACTCCGGTACTGAATTATGAAATCCAAAGTTCCGACGTCGCGCACAGGCATGTTCACGTCGAGATTACCTATGACTGAATTGACGATGAGACATTTGAACCGGAGTGCTGCCAGTCCTGACGTCCCAACTGCAAACTTGGCCTGACATCAAGCCGCTGGCAAGTATGGAAGGATCTCGGGGATTATACTCGCTGACCACCGTGGCAGATGGGGCTTCCAGTGTCATCCACGGCTTATTAGGATTGTCTGCCGTGTGTTTTTCGATTATTCGGGACCAGTTTCGCGACATTTTGGTCGTCGACCGTGCAAACGAATGGAAAAACATCGCGTTATTTTTGAAAGATTAAAACGTTGCGCTTGTGAAATCCGATTTCAAGCCATTAGAGACGTACCGTTAAAAAATACATTCGTTGAATAAAGTGTAGCTACATTCCATTTCCGATATGCGAGAAATGCAATATCGTTGGGTTTTCGTGCCCGATTTATTCGTGCGCGTGGTTTGGCTAGTATTTCATTCGTTATAAAAATAAGATGAAGTAAAATTGCTAATATAGAAACATTGCATTTTTTCGTTTAATTAATCAATAACAATGTATTGCAGCTTGATCGATCAACATTCTATCAAGTGTTGAATGCAGATGTTGCGTGGGGAGAATTGGCGTCGCGTATTCAATCGGTAAAACTGAATTTTACATAGGATTTTTTTAATCTAACTTACTTTTTATCCAACTTTTAATTTAATACTCTTTCAAGGTAGAAAAAAACGTTTGTATTTCATAAAAAAGCTATCTTGCAATTAAATAATATTAGACTGAACATTTAATTTACTTTTATCACGTTAAAGTTATATCAGCAAGTATTTCTCATATATTTGTTGTTAAGAAATTTACGTCATTTATAGCGCGATAAAAGTTTCAGACTATGTTTCGTTACGAGCAATTAGACGATTGTCGAAAAGAAGCGCTCTTAACGTACAAAAAAAACCGCATGTATTTTCGTGAAACAAGAATGTTATTTATCGAAGCAATTTGCATGCCATAGAAAAAAATCGCCGTTACTAAAAACGTTAATGCGGGTTAAGGGCGGAAACTTATTGCGGACGTTGTGCAACCGTAATCAAGTGCATCGTCTAAATGCAGTCAAGGCTTTTGCACGCTTTTTCCACCTACCAATCTGCCAGATGTACGCAATGTTGCTGTAATCTGGCGCAATTCCAAAGAAGCAATACGAGACCGCTATTTTACTGCCAGAGTCTGGCGACCAAGAAATATTGTTCACCGATCTCGCCGGCGTTTGAGGATCTTCGTAGACATTCACTGTCCTGAAATAGAATTTCAGACTGCTATTGACTTTGATACGATAAAAAAGAAATATCATATATTTTTTTAGCACAGTAATAATACCATTAAAATAATATAACATATGCTCGACATGAAAATATGACATTTTAGTATTTTGAAAAATAATACGAATTCTACGTCCTGCAAGTTGTACATAATGATGAACTTTATAATATATATAAATTTTCAATATCAATACATAGTATTTGATAAATGTATTATTACGGTAACCTAGTTTACATTGTGAAAATTCACTGTATTATTTCCATTTCTCTTTTTATTGTATGCTCCAATATCCATCTATTAATTTTAACATTAAATTTGAGTTAAATGTAATGTTAAAATTAATAGACGGATATGTTAAATTTTTAACAAAGTTATATTATTTTACTTTATATTTATAGTTATGTTATTGAAAAATGTATGAAGTAACGTAAAAAAAGAAATTATTATTGTCGCAATTTTTTTTCAAAATAATTAAATTATTAAATAGTTTAAAGCCGCCCGCAGCTCTCGCGCGCGGAAAATCGTTAGTTTAAAACAGAGAAAAGCAAATTTAGCGGTAGGATGCATAATTCATTCGCGTCCACTACGACTCCGGAATCCCGACATATGTTCAGATACCTTCGGGCTCGGCCCGGGTTTAAATTTTAAATCTTTTGATGGTCGAACCAACGTAGTCATTCTTGTCCTCCACGAATATATACATTTTAAAATTGTTCGTCTGAAATCACACGAAATTTCACGCGTGGTATCGGTATGATAATGGAAACTTTAATCGATTAAAATCTCTTCAACTAATTGAATTATTATATTGTGATTATACATTCTCTTTGCCAAATTTTTTAATAAAAATATTTTACACTTTTTACTACATTACTTCACATTAGTAGTATCAATCCATATTTGAGATATTATATAATCATATGTGAATTAGAAATATGAATTATATATGTATATTGAATTATATATAAGTCTCTTTTGTTACATATAAAATATAGATGAAATTAAATTTTCACCTGAAATTACGAGGTTTCACTAATTCTGTAGGAATCATATCGTCGAAGTAGTGGTCATATATATTAAGTGCGCCATTTTGAAGAACATTGTGCTCCATTTGCTATGAGAACGAGAAGGACATGTTTTTTTGCGTCTTTTGGAATAAAACATAATGTGATATATCAATATCTAGAATCATGCAATCAATCGAGAAATTAATTTTTAATGAATTTCTTTAGGTTAGTATTATTATTCTTTCAGGATTGAGATTCTGATTAAGTTTTAGTATATCTCAATAATTTAAAATTCTCGATAATCCATTTTTAATATACCTGAAATAACTTGCGCATTTTCGGCGCCCATTCTTCGTCCTTCTCGATTCGCCTCCGAAATCTTACTGTAATCTCCTCGTCTTTCGGATTGATTTCCTTCGGCCAACCACCCTCGAAGTGAAACATTCCGCTGCTCTTCGTCTGACTGCCGACAGTTTGAACCTGGAATTCCATAGGAATGATTACTAGGATGTGAAATTCCACAGGGTTGACCACTGGATTGTGTGTGTTCAAACAACTTCATTTTCGTTTAGTCCTCATTTCTCAATTCAAGAAAATAATACAATATGAACAATAAAGTAAGTGCGAATTTATTATTTGGAGTGATTTTTTATCTCATATGAAATATATATTTTATATAAATTATTAATTTTTTCTCAACATATGGCTTTGAAATATTCAGCACATTAAAGTTATGATTTATGAAATTATTATTGCTCTTAAAGTAATGTCGAATGTCTACCTCGAGTTGCCTCATTATAAAACAAAACATGCTGGTCATGTAAAATTCGCGTGAGGTACCGTCTTTCTACATCGTAGTTCCGTAGAAAGTTGCACATTTGTGGCATCAAGTAGCGAACTCTGCGAGATGTGCGGATGTTGCGCCGTCAGGCGCGTCAGACTGACGCCAATTTTATCGCAAGTTGTGTCTAGTTCCGTTAAAGTAAAGCGTAGTTGATTTTTGAATATATTAGTAGAGTTTTTAAACTGAGTTTAGGGGATTGCCACAAAAGGTGTAGTTCGTTTCCCTTTACATGGGATCCGATATTGTAACGCTAAAGTCGTTATTAGAACTTTATATGGAAATTTTGAGCATAATTTTGTAAATTAAACAAATAAACCTACAATCTTTTCATATTCTTCTTGCATATTCAATGAATTGTAATGAGATTGTCAGTTAATCAGCATTGAATGTAATAAATTATTAACCTCATGCAAAGCTAACTGTTTGGTGTATTGCACGCCGGTGTTACAGTGAGATCTTATAATGTAATGGTCCATAGCGTCAGGATCTGGCTTGATCTCCTCGTCCAAGTGCGGGCCATATACGTCGAAGATGCATTGCTTGCCAAATTCGGTGCGTGTTTTCAGAAAAACTTGCTTGATCTCCATTTTATATCCCGAACTAAACTGTCGAGTCCAACTCTCGCGCGCAAAGCTTTCTAAAATTCTAAATCAATATTTAAAATGTGAGGAATGGGCGAATCTTTCGAAAGTGTCACACGTGTATTCCCACATGTATTTCCCAGCGTGAAATTGTGCACGATCGGTTTTTCTTCTTATGCATATGATATCGTTTCCTTTCTCGATATGAAAATTTATATTACATTTTAAAAGGGAGAGAGAGAGAGAGAAAGAAAATATTACAGCGGTATAATTTTTTAAGAAAATTATAATATGGCTATGCCGAATGATCTCAATTGGCTTTAAAATTTCAAACTTTAGTGTCACCGAATATTGCCCACTAATTATAATTTTACAGATTTACTTGAACTCTGCAATTCTATACTCTGAAAATTAATTTCTCAAATTAAGATATTTCTCATAGGTGCAATAGGTTTTGCAAAAATATTTTTTCTACGAGCACTTTTCATTACATGATCAAATATATTTTTATCAAAATTAAAAAGTCATTTCTCAAATAAAACACGAATTTAGCAACGAAACGGAATTGAGAGTTTTTATATCTTCATCTAGGTATCGCACATCCTTGAGCTATAAAACTTAATTTGATTTATATGAAGCTCTCTCGGTTTTTCGATCAGCTGATTGAACGAATGAAAGACACTGGTTAATCGGTGAAGATTGCAATCAAGATTTCCTTTAATGCTTCATCGAGAATTGCTGATGTAGGTAACTACTCCATCTTAACGATCGTTCCATACTCTCTGCTGTGCATCTAGCATTATGCTTGTCACGTTTTCTTCGAAAGAAAGATTGCTTACGTGTAATCAAAAATTTCATAAGTTCAACAAAAGAGCCATTGTTTTAAAGATTAACATTCTGGAATTTTTTAAAAATTTATTTTAAATCTAATGAAACTTTTTATTAGACTTGATTAAGCTTATTTTATGCTGTTTAAATGAAAAGAATTTGTCTTCTTCTATTCTGACGTCTCAATTTATCGTAATTTCTTTGGCTCAATGACTAAAACTTTATTTTTGTTCAATCTATCAAGACCTGCAAAATGATTACGTAAAAACAAAACCAGAATTCTCTAAAGCAATCCTCTAAAGCCATCCCTAAATTGATCCTCGATGAAATTACATAGTAACTTCATATTGCGCAATTATATTGATCGTGTCCATATTGATATCAATATTATATCTACGTGATATCAGTATTATTTACACGATATATTGCATCAATAATATTGATTGTACATAGACAGAACTTTAATAGTTTGTGAATTTCCACGAAATGATATATACTAGCTTCGGTTACATGAAAATATGAGCATGCGGAATTGAGCGTTGATCGTTGCGTCGAAAAATTTTTGAAATTAAAATAAAAACCATCTTCTACTGCATGATGCGATGAAACGCGCATACTGATATTTTTATTAGCCAACGCAAATATTATGGTGATTTATGTATATATACTCATACATATTTCATCACATACGGTGCTACATGTTTAATAGCGACAAATTGCTGTCACAACGCTGGATAATAATAATTATATAAATTAGAATATTTTACAAATTTAATAGAAAATAAGTTAAATGAAAATTTAAAATTCAGATAATTGTAAAACTAATCGGCAGCAAATTAATTTTTCTCGATTGTTTAAAAAGGAAATTAATTTCCCGAATCTATTAATTTTAATAGATAACTGCATGACATATTAAAAGTCTTAGTCATCAGTTCTTTACATGAATTGCATTTCTAAATGAAACATCGTGAATATTTAATTGGCTCTCGAGATTTATTCATTGACTTGTATTACATCTCAAAATTGAATTAGTTTAGTTGAGTTCCTTCGTGATTATAAATATGCAGCATAGTTACTCTCTATCGCGGTAGCTCGTTTAGCATTTGAAAGGACCTGTTGTTTTCCCGACTCGATGTTTCTCTCCAACCAGCTTTTTCTCCTCATACATTGTAATTTCCGATCTCAATTCGTAGGGCTCGATGAACTACGATGCCCTCATCAGCTAATGGCCGCGGCATCCGTTTGTTAGTTTCCGCCGACCACGTTCGGCCAACAATCATCAACGGAGGCGAAGATTCGTATTGTTTTCGGATTCATGCACCACGTCGCTAACACTGCTACAGTCTACGAACTAACACCGATGTACGGCCGATTGTTGAAAAATTGTATACCTTCCGATCTATCTTTTCGAAAGAGTGGAATTGCAGCGAGATGGCACGTGCAACACATAAAACATTTGAAGAAATACACAAATAATTTCTTGTCACATTAATATTTATTAAAATCGTCCAAACAGATTTTAAGATAAATTGTTTTATCAATACATATGTATAAAAATATATGTATAATTACTTATACAAATTGTATATTTCATTTACATTTCTGAGAGTTCCTGCAGTTCTATTCTACAGTTTTGGTTTATTGCTATATTTACAACGATCTCACAAATCGAGTATAGTTTCAACAGGAATTATCCGAAATGGAGTGGTGAGTTACAACACGAAAGACTCGATAGCTACGGTACGTTTCTCGAGTGTCTATCGATTTGCTAATCCGCGCTACACCTGTAGTTTTCCAGCAGGATTTACCGAGCAAATAAAGAACCTAAACGAGACCCAGCTAACCGATTGCGAAACTAGGCCATTTGTAGAACTCTTCGTTGCCAATGCTTTTTATCTCTTAGAGCCTGCACATGCATAATGAGTCGTGGTTTACTGTCAGGAACTAATTTTTTTTTTTTCAACCAGAAGCAAAACATCGATAAGATGAGAGATAAAAAGACACATTGTCCAGTGTATGAAAAATCAAGAAATCTCTTCTCTAAAGATTATATATATAATCTCAATTTCGAAGGAGATTTCTTCGAACGAGGCTACAGCTAAAATTTGTTAAATTCTCTTATTGAGTTCCTACCACCTACAAAAGTACAAAGTGTTGTCGTCATCAAAGCGTTTTCCGGTTGAGCGTGATCCACTGCAGGAATTCATGAGCCGAGCTATTCCGTGCGAATCCTTTCAATCAGGTCGCGCGGCTTTTCCATACGAGAATGTAAGTTTTCCGTAAGACACGAGTGGTGGGAATCGTCTCATGATTCTTCCATGAATACGGTATGCCATCCATTTGCTTCAGCTCCGCTCAACTTTCCATCCTTAACTCTTCACTTCGAACTTTCCTCCCTTGTGTCGGGCGGAGAGCCTTGCGATTCGCCAATTTCGCGCGAGATGCATATTCGAGATTTCGCTCGTCCATCGTGAGCTCTCCCTTCGCATTGATTAATTGATCTCCTGACTGATGCATTTCTTCTTTAAGCATTTCTTGGAATACTTTGTTTCAAATCGTCGACGACATATTTCCATTTTCGCTTTTTAATCTGCGTTTCTTTGACAATATATTTATATACTCACATACATTTGTGTGTGTTTGTGGTACACAATTTCATTTAATACAACAATGAAATGTTATTTAACACGTTTTTCATCATTATTCAATTTGGCTCTTTGTGTTTCTGGAGTTAATTAACGGAGCCAGTGCATTCGAATCAATTCATGCAGTATTATACACCTAACTTTTCGAAAAAATGGAAGTACATATTTTTCAAATAAATGTACAACCAGTGAAAATTTAATTATTCGAATAAAACTCTACGAAAGGAACAGAAATTAAAAAATATTTGTCTTTATCCACTCAAAGTCTTTTTACTTGTGTATCGCGAAAATCGATTCTTGCAGTCAGCGCCAGAACGATTTCCATAATTTAATTTATATTGGCTTAAACCGCCGGCGTTTCAGATGCGCTGCAAACTTTACGGGACGCTTGTCGCGGATTAAGCGATGAGCGTACCCGCTTGAATTTTTAAACTTCATCCCACTGTTTTAGAAAACTTTTTTTCCACGAGAGCAGATCAGTTTTATTTCCAATCCCGACGAAATTCATCTCGAGGTTTCGGGTAGCACGTCCGCAGCCGCGAATATACCTATTCCGCACATCTGCGCTTTTCTGGAGCTCGTCCTCTCTAGATGTGCCGCACGATCGATTAATCGAGCGGAAACTTTAATGGCGGATCCCTTTGATCCTCGCAGTAATTTCGGCAATTTACCGTCTTAAGTTTCGGCCTCTCTGAGCCTCATCGCTACCATTTCAGCGTCTACAGAATCGCCCGAACAGAATTTCGACGGAAGTGGAAAACTCGCGCACATTCATCGTTTACGATAGTGTAGAATCATTGGCAAGTCATTTCGAAATGTTCGATTTTTTTTCATTTGCATTTTTACTATGTTTTTAAAAATCTTTCACCACTCGATTGAACTTGTTCTTTCAATTTTTCATTCGTATACGTGACTGTACCCTGCATCACTTGTTCGTTCTGTTTGATTCGTTTCTCTCTACGCGAAGCACCACGTTGAATGTCTTGCAATTCTATTCAAATATGAAGTGCCCTCCGCCAACTTCTTTTTCATGAACTTCTCGAAGTTCATTCTCCATCCTTCCGTACAGCCTCGATCAAATCAACTTCGTAATTTCTCCGACTCAGGATCTTGAGATATCTCAGAAAACACTTAAACTGAATTATTGCTTCGCGAATATATTTTAAATATAACTTTCTAGATTTTTATGTATTGTAAGGCACACATATATATATATATATTTGCTAGAACTCACCATATTACTCACATCGCGAAATAATTAAAATTAAAATTCTGCTGTCGCATTGAGTTAATTAATTAATCAGGTTTCCGTTACGCTCCGAAAATTTTTCGACTAATTCTTTTGGTTTACATTTCAGCTTCGTTTTCGCAGTCGAAATTATTTAATATCATTGGCTGATAAATTTTGCCGGGTTAGCACGATCACCAAAATATCACGAATTAAATTATCGATCGTCGCCCCTATTCGTGTTTTGTCGACATCATTGTTATTGTTCCGTTGATTCATCAGTATATGCGAACAACGTTGAATGCATCTCTTCCTCTTGGACACACTTTTCAAGATGCGATTCAAGCTTCCCCGCCTTTCTTTTTCCGCGCGCTTGCAAAGTCTTGTCCTCGGTCACAGACTTCCATTTTGTGGTCGTTTCTACGAGCTGCCGAAAATCCGATCTTTCCTCCTCCGCGCTTCGCACAGGCGACTCAACGTCGCCGTTCCCGACTTTCTTCTTTTTTCCTTCTGGATTCTCATGTACAACCTCGATCATTTTGGGCCGCAAGGAGTCACGTTTACCCAACGCGATTCTCTCCTGCCAAGCATGCATTTCCCTTCTGGCTTCCTCGACTTCGTCGGCGAGTACGTTCGCCAGCAATTCGTCCTCCTCCAACAGGGTTCTTCTTTTCCCGACTGACGAATGTTCCGGCAACTTCTGCTCAAGCTCGAATAACTTATGTCGCCGTTGGGTGATAACCCACGAAGATTTCTTCTCCTCCGAAGCAAGTTGAGTTCTTAATTCAGCTTTCCGTTTTTCTAAAAATCGAATGAAAATCAAACATTGAATAAAAATTGGTATCTTTGATAATTTTATGTTGATTTTAGTTTAATTTGGATATTTTATTATGAAAATCAATTAGCCTTAGAGTTAACTAATACTTGTTTATATTAATAATTATGTTTAAAAAAATGTCAAAATTTCTACATTATTGAAATATAAATTAATACAACAGTATACGGAGATAATTATTCAGAAATTTGAAGAAAAAAAAAACAACTCCAAAATTATTTCTTTTTTTTTTTTTTCCAAATAAATATTGCAATCAATGTAACGGCGCATTTTATTTCTTCCGTCAGATGAAACGTAATAGAACTGCGATATTCCCCACGAGACCAATTATACTGGACACTTCAATGCACCCCCGATGTGTTTAAAACGCTCAGTGGGAAGGCGATGAATGGTATCCGCTTTACTGCTCTAATCTAACGCCAGGGTGATTTCATCCTATCCAATTTTGTTCTATCACTGTCGTTGATCTCACCCTTATCTCATTTATTTAACATCCAATCTAAGCTTAACCCTTTGGACCCTTCTGATAGAAACCCTCGCAATAACATTTTAGCAGTCACTATTAAATTAAAGTCCTTTTTATATGAAAAATCGTATTTGCTTTTATACTATATGTTTTTGTAGACTGTCTGTGTGAGTTAAAGACATTTCTGTTTTAGAAAGAAAAATTAATGCGGATTTTTAAATATTAATCTCTAATTTAGATTGTTATTGCTAATTTAGACTTGAAAATATTAAACTAGAAATTTATTATACAAATAAGTTAAATATAATGCATTATATTAATAAATCATATTGTTTCAAAATATCGATGAAATGTGTATTCATTGATTTATACACAAAATTAATACATGCTGATTTATTTCATCGTAGATGAATATTGGTTTTCAATAGAGTAGCGCATTTCAAGAATAAAGAAAAAACATTTCTACTGGAACAGTCAGCGAGATATTGCACATCATAGTTGTTGGCAAGATGACAGAACCATAATGTATCTTTGATAGTACGTAACAAATGATAGTTTAATGGCGCAGGCTTGGTTCTGCGGCTGTGCAGCGCGCATATATCCGGTTTAAGAAATCACTGAATTACAGTGGCGCAAGAATACAACAGATGTACATAAAGTGCTGTTTGATAAAATCTTTCCGTCAGCAGTCCTTGCATAGAAAAGAAATTCACGAGAAATTAAGGAGAAAATGTTATGAAACGCGCAGTTTCTTTGTTCCATCTGTCGCGCGTTCCTTCGTTCTTGCCGCGACGAATAAAGCGAAATGAGACAGACAATAAATTCTCATTGGACAGATTCGTGCGCGAATGTTTGTTATACGTCCTTCATTAAGAAACGGCGTTGAAAACGCCTCGCCCTCGCTGTCTCCAATTACGCCGGAACCATCTAAAACGGCCAAAGAGAAACAACGACGACGTAGATCCCCGAGTTTAGAGCATTAATCTAACTGGGGCGCAGTTTGGGTAAACGCATAGGGTACGCTTTGAAACCGACCGCAATCGCGACAGCGGCGTTCTTAATTAAGCCGTCCGATTGTGTCGCGCCGAGCGGAGACGTCTCTCGTGCTGGATCAGCGAAATGCAGCGTCGATGGCGGACAGGCGGGAGAACATGAACGAATCAGAACAATGAACGTTTATCAATGTTTCCACCTGACATGGCGCTTTCGCCCGTTCCGATCGCGGTTTTCCACCGAAGCCGTTTTTTACGAAATTATCTCGCCTCCCCCGCATTTTTCCGTTTCGCAGCGCTATCAATCTGTCCACCGCGATATTTCTTGTTACCACGTTATCGTTGCCGATGCTCAAATGTGAAAGAAAATTACATAATGCCGCCATTGCGGGTTCAAATAAAGCCGCGCAGCTAAGGAAGCGCGGTATTATCGGATCACGGCTGGGCTTCGAGCGGAGATCTCATTATCTTGTCCGTCCACGATGTCCCGAGCGACGCATAGAAAACGGAAAAAAAAATAGATCGCCTTACCGATCTGAGGGAACGACGTTTGCGCCGTCGTTGGTAACGGAAGCTTACCTTCCAGGTCTGCGCAACAGATTTCCGGCTTACAGACTTCGATGGCGCAGACTTTGCTTAAAATCTCCTCTCCGCGATGTTTCTTCAGGGTCTTTCTCGGTTTTACGAATGTCGTAACCGCTTTCTCTTCGTCTTCTTCCTTGTCAACTTCCATCTCTTTCATCACGAAGCTCGTCGAGGATTTGGGTTCCTCCGCTCTTGTCTTTTTCACCCTGACAGATTTACTTAGTTTTTTCGGAATTTTGACAATTTTGTTCTTTACCGCTGGCTCATGCATAATGCTCTCGTTCTTAGGCCGTGTTTCCGGTATCTCTGAATAACTTTCAAACTCCTGAAAAGACATTAATCGCAAATTTCTCGTAAGAATTTATATAACGTAAGAAATTATTTATTTATTTATTATTATTTGTTAAAATCTATTTTTTTATCTGAATGATAATGATTGAACTTGTGTTTCGATATTGCACACATGTTGCAATGAAATTATCATAAAGTAGAAGAATGATGCATTATTCTTTTCATCAAAAATGCTAGAAGCGCTAGTCTATAGCGATAATCATTAATGTTTCAAGAGACATATTATAAAAATACGCGTTCTAAATAGCACGAGAAAAAATCTTGTGCCCGTGGAAAGTGCATCTTTTTTTTCTTTTCTCGGCTACTTAAGTTTTTCTTTACCTTCTTTACTGTTTGAAAAAATGTCGCTTCTGTTTCCATCAGTTCCTCGAAGAACGTATCATCCTTTTCCAACTTCCTCGTCCAAGATTTTGTCTTGTTCATGTCCTTTTCTTTAACGTGCGCCTTTTTCATATCTATCCTTTTATTGCTTCCTTTCTTATGTCTGTCCTTTGATATGGACGGCGAGTCCGCTGCGGAATCCTCGTGAACGCTGGCTTGCATCAAGTATATTTCCTTCAACCGCTGGTCGACGGTCTTCTCGAAATGACTGCACCTCTCGAAATACTGTAGTAAAATATATTGCTTTTCGTTTTTGAACAATGTAAAATAAGAAATAAGATTACAATTGGAATATATACAGATTCGAAAAAGATAATAACATTCAAAATTTGTTACATTTCACGCATGATACAAAAAATTAATAAAATCTTTTATTTGAAATGCGGAAATTTAAATTTAAATCGTTTTTATCTTTTTCAAAATTTTCTTCCAAGATATCTATAGCTATTGCTCTTTTCGATACTTTTCAAAATACCCACGGCAGTAAGCTCCGCCTTGTCGGTTTTGGCAGTCGAGTTATTAATAATGTGTCCTTCGGAGCATTCCACTAGATATATGTTGCCGTCGTGACTGCCGACTGCCAGGAGTTGACCGTTCTCATGAGGTGCGATAACTGTGAGAGAGTCCTTACAGACGCGATGTGTAGTCACCGGCGAATCTACGCCATTCAAAATGTCGTAGACCTCCAACAGACCCGTTGCGTTTATGGTGAAGAACTCGGAGTGCCTGGATCTGCTCCAGCAGGCTCCGCGTAAATCATTATTCTGCTCACTGTGCGCACAAAATTTCGTCTTCTACTTCCTCAATCTTTACCGAGCGTATGCTCCGCGGTACGATAACAACATTAACTTCGAAACTACACCGGCAAAAATGACAATGGAAAGCTTCGACGCTGATAAACAAGACATTAGTCGAACGGGGAAAGCGCAAGATATATCATCCTGTTTACGTGAATGGGTGCTTCGCTTTGTTTCGCGCTAAGTATTCATAACTCTACTCTTTGTGCGCGCTGACTAATTTATAGTTAGATATACGGCACAATGGTGCTGATAATAAACCATACCAGCGTCTAGCGTCTATATAATCGTAATATACATAGTAAATTTATGTTAAAGTGAAAATGAGACAAAAGGAAAAATTCTACAACACACTTAACCCAAGCTGATTTCAAGCTAGAAAGATTTATAGCTGTAATTCGCAAAGCTAATCGATTTAAATTGATTAAATTTAATGGATCTAACCCAATGCTGAGCAAGCTACCCTCCTTGACAGCATTCGTCCAGATTTTGACAGTCGAGTCGCCCACAGTGAGAAAATTCTTCATGGCGAAGGGGCTTCGATCGATGGCGAGGACAGGGCCAACATGACATTTCAATCTTACTGCCAGTCTATCGACCGGCGCCATTTTCCGTGTAATGTTGAGCACCATACCGTTCTCCATACCGGCCAGGAATCTGTGTCCCATAGTCGGTTCGTATTGCAGCTTTGTCACGCCGATCGAACGGATGATATCCGGCTGGAGTGGATTATCCAGATCCATCACTAACTCATCGATTGGTCGCATCATCTTCCTAATATCCCACCATTTAATCACACCGTCGGTGGACGCCGAGAAGAATTCCGTGTTGGTCTTGGATTGAATCCAGAACGCCTGGTTCGCCGGGTTTCTTTCGCGCATCGTCGCAGAGAATGGGAGAAGAAACGGGAGTGACGGAGATTACAATTTGGCAGCGAAACGGCAGTCTCTTTGGAAACATTTTGCCACGACGACGGTAGAAATTGCGACCGCGTTTACGAAACGTAGGAATTGTAACGACCCGTAATCCTCATCGGCTGTGAATCACTTTACAAACACTATTCCTTCACGGAGTCTGCACCGTTTAATTGGTATATTTTGAATAGTTAACGCAGAGATGATTATCCTACATATAAGAGTAAATGCGATCGCAGCTTCTAAATAAAATAAAATTGAGCGGGTTTTGGTGTGCTCGTTTCTTATTTTATCTCAATTAATTTTATCGCAATATTTTCGGAATTTAACGGTGATGCAAACGGTGATGAGAAATTAAAGAAATTATGATTATTCATTTAATAATAAAATGTTCTGCGTTGATATTATTTGAAGCAAAAGTAAAATAAAACCTATTAAAATTATTTGAGAATATACACATAATTTGAACAAATCTCCAAGCGATAACGTTACACTCTAATTACGTAAACTCGAACAAAATTACGTAACAACTTCCGAGTTATATTTCATCCAGAAGTGTTCATGTGTTTCTAATCGGTGTTAACACGTTCTTGTCGATATATGTCATATCAAGAGCTGTATTAATTCAGGTATCAGAAACTACCGTTTGCACGGCTTTGCGGCGTTTCTCTCGGAGGATATTTGCGATTCCGCAGGCCATACATCAAAGTCAAGCACGTCCAAGTTCTGGCCAATAATCTCGGCGGGTAGGTGCAAGTCCCGAGGAACTTCCCATTCGGAGATAGATAGATAGATACCTGTGGCTAAACCGACGATGGGACATTTGCACTGGCCTATCCCCAATTCGGATGTCCCAGTTGCACACTTGGCCAGACATCAGTCCGCTAATCAGCATCGACGGATCGTACGGATGAAACTCGACAATTATTAACGGCGACGACGATTTCAGGCATATCACCGGTGCGTTTGGGGTCTCTGAGATGACACAAAATTACAAACTTTTTTTGAAAATTTAAACGAATTAAATGAATAAGTGACCAAATTTTTTTCGCCTAGAAAATTCACTCTTCTTTTTTCGAAATCTATGTAAAAAATTAAAAAAATATTTTATATATTCATTTTTCTTTGCTATATACAGATAAAAAATTTAACGTATTAAAACCTGGAAAATAATTAAAATACTTCATTCAATATTTTAGTATTTTTAATGATAAAATTTGATAATACTTGATAATGTAAAAAACTCTTTCCTAAGGAAATATCATATTATGAAAGGGCTGATGCAAATATCATACTTTTAATATTCGTCAATATTTCTATTCTATATTTTATTCATTTAATTATTTTATTTTTGATTGCTTTTTATATTTTTTTTGTAAAATTTTTAAAAAATGAAAAATATTTTACATTTCGTCACATATTATCCTACTAAAAATCATGTTACTGGAAATACGTTCGGCTTTATAGGCGGTTGTTTTTGTCATGTGATATGTTTCTGTCAATAACAAACGTGCTGCATAAACAACACGCATGCGTACCGACGTCTGGTGTAGATATAAAGATTCATGTCAGTGAGACGCATTTCAAATATTATGAAGGACTTTGAAACAACCAATCGATTTCCGCGACCGGAACCAGGACGAGCGTGTGACAGGTCGCGTTTGACGACGACATGATGAAACATGCTTCCGATACGTTGTAAAACGTGTCAGATTCGACATTCTAAAAAAAAAATCTCTGCATGGTATATTGCATTAGTGTAGAAAAATTCAATAAAATTCAGAAACAATGGACAAGAATATACATATATGTTTCACAGAATATATTATAGTAAAAACATATATTGATAGATTAAAATAATGTGATATTAATATTGATATTGAAATAATAATGAAAAAACGCTTGGATTATAAAGGTGAATTTGTGATCCATTTCATACATTATTTCCATATATTGTGCATTCCAATAACAAATGTTTATATCTTTAAAAAATACATGAAATTTTCAGATAAATCCATTTCAAAATATTACGAAAAATTCATGTCTTTTCTGATTATGTTTTCACTAACGATAAAGTACGCGCTGTTGTGCGGTAGCATAAAAACATACCGATGTCCCACACGTAAGAGAAAGAATTCACATTAGGTGGTTTCGTCTCGAACTCCATGAAAGAGTAAGCGGCAGCCAATCGATTCTGCGCATCGGGCGACCACGACAGGTGATTGATTGGTCTTACGATAGGTTGTGGATCGACGTACATGTTTGAGGTTCTGGAAAAAGAAAAATTAAAACCCCCGTAAAAATCCGCGCAAAATCGCACCCGTGGAAATTCGTTTCCCTTCTTTTATCTTTTTTCCCCGTCCCCGGGCGCGTAAATCATCCGCTCGGCGACGCGATAACGCCGTTGCTTTTACACGTTGCAGACGCTACTTTTTTTATTTCGTCCGCTTGGTAATACCCTTCACGAAGCGATTAATTGTAACGACAGTCGTAGATTCTTCGTTAGAATGCGCGGAAATATATGGATGCTATTAACGTTTAAAGGTGACTGTCTTCGTTTCAAACTCTTCCTGTCGTGACCGAAATGGTCCACTTTATTTTGAGAATTTATCAACTATACAAACAAAATAATATTGTTTTTACAATAAATTAATAAATTGCAAAAATAGAATAAGCTTTGTATTTTATTTTGTAAGTTACTAAAACGTAAATTCAAACTTGAAATTTTATTCCTTTCTGTTTCTTTTATTCATTCGTAATCGCTCTCTGGTTAAAAAAAAGAACAAGAAAGTTTTTTTAACTACGATTCTGTAAAAAATTGTTTAATTTAGTTTACTATCATTATTTTTTTAAAAATCTCCAAATTTGTTTCATGAAGATAGAGATATGCATCAGTGACTATAAATTCAAGTGCTAATATCGGAAACTGCGATATTTAGAAATTCACAGAGTACACATAAAAGAAAAGCGGATCAATTCGCTCGCAAGAATCGCGTGAGCCATCTGAGAGGCGCAACACGTGTTTGGACGCGCGAGGAGAAAGACGGAGAAAAATTGCAGCTCGTGTTAAACAAGCATAGAAAGACGAAAAGCCGACGAGATAAGAGAGCTTCTCCGCGAGCTTCTCAATGACAGCATCGTCGTCTAGCGAGACATCACATCGATTTATGGATTTTCCGTCCTATAAATAAGTTACCGGGTTTCATACAAAATGCGCGACAATACACAATAGTGAAATGACAAGTACATAAACGGATTTCAAATGTAAAAAAGATTACGAATGTTAATACATCAGAAAAATTTTCTCGTATACGTGATTATTGGCATTTTTTATGTTATAATGCATAGAATTTGTCTCCGGATTTATGGACTTATTCCTTATGTCTACAAGAACGTGCCGCACGAGCAACATCAGTCCCAGCGAAGATATGCGTCGTATGATAATTCCGTACGTGACCGCGATTTGCGGAGAGAGATTTAACTCGTCCGTAGAAGCTTGCGTCGGGCACGTTGAAGTGAGACTTTGAATATTCCGCAGATATTGGTGATAGCAGGATTTGCAATTTAATGTATTCTCCGATCGGTTAGAAAAAACAAGTAATCTGGAGCGCGTTTTAGATTTTATGAGCATAAAATTTTAGCTTAAAATAAGAAAGTCATAAGAAGATTAGTCGGATTCTAGTTTAAAAAGCGCAATTTAAAAAGAATGATTTTAATCTCTTGTCCTTGTATTGACTAAGTTTTCTAAAATTGTGACAATTGCTGCTTTCTTTTTATAGTGACGAAAATGCAACATACCTTATTTTACGGGAAAGATTTTGTCTAGTCGGTACTAGATCGTCAAAATAGTTCTCGTAGATGTTGATCGCATTATTCTGCAGTATACAGCATTCCATGGGCTAAGCGAATAAGTTAATAAATTGATAACAGAATTACTAACTAATCCTCTTATCTCTCTTATACTGGGTTTTTACTACATTAAGTTTTCTTTAAGAGGTAAATGCATTTACTTTAGCTTACTAACTTTAAGATTACATATTTTGTACATGTATGTACATATACATTTTAAATCGTCTTAGATTATTTATTTAAGCTTTAATTGTTCTTAAAACTTCGACGTAGAATATCAAAGATGTTACAGGAACGATTAAATAGCAAATATCGATATTTTACATAAATAATTCACCTTTTATGTAATGCACTTCAAATGATTAAAAGGATATGTATGTTTTGTAATAGATATATTTCAAAGTGGCTCACATTAGTGAGGAGCTTCATCTTCGGCGCCCAATACTCGCTCTTCATCACGCGCCGACGAAATCTCAGCACGGCTTCGTCGTCCTTCACGTTTATCTCCTTAGGCCAACCGCCCTCCAAGTGTAACATCCCACTTTTTTTTGTTATCTTTTCAGCGAGCTGCACCTGACGTAAAAATAAAAAGGGATATAAGGAGCGCGCCGCGATGAAGTTATAAAAGCCTCTCCATTTCTAACCGTCTTTTTATTACAAATGTAAAACTTAACACCCTATACTTAATACTTGAGCATCCTTGAGAAAACGCGTCGCGGTATTAAAGTGGTTTACTTAAAGAGAAAACGCGCAATCTCTCATGTTTGCTTTCGCTGTATTTTATACTGTCAATCTATATTTTCACCATAGCGCAGCTTTCCTGTTCCGTAGACGTAAATCCTTATTCGTTATAGGATTGAACGCATAAACAATTTACGAGGCATATTTACGTAAAGCCACGTTTATGACACGTGTCATCAAACCATGCTCATAAATATTGACCTTTTATGAAACTGTGAGGTTAAATGTGGCAGATTTAATTTTTTCATTGTGAGAAATACATGTTTCACGATGTAAACTGATGCGAGATGCGCCGTGAAACAATATTGTGTTTGAATTAAACTTTCCGCGAGTTTTATTTCGCGCACTCTCGGATTGAAAATCCGGATTTTCATTGTAAATTTTGCATATTTTTTAGAATTGCAGACAATATTTAATTTAAACTGACATAACTCTGATTCTCTGAAATGTAAAAATATTAGGAAGGCTCATGGTCGACATATTTACATACGCATTTATTATTAATTCTTGAAAATTAAATTAAAAAGCCACATATGCTAAACTTGCTGCAGAATTAGTTCAATGATAACTCAGCAGAGTTATTTTCATAATCCCTGCTTTCCCCCTTAAATCCTACGATATACAAAGTCTCGAATACAGAAACTCATTAGCGTTGAAGTGCTTAATTTAACGGATAATCATTTATGCAGTTGATGATACATCTCGAAGATTGCAGCATTACATTAACGTAATAACAGAATAATAGGTGTATATTTAAGATCTTAATATAATAATCTCCAATGTTAACTTGTTAAAAACTTCTAATATTTATCTAGCATTTTATCTACAATATTCTAACATTTTTTATTTTAGAAAAAGTTTTTATTTTCTTTATTGCATAATTAATTTATATTTCTTTGATTAGAAAGAAAGTTATACAAATGAAAACTAATAATTAAATAAGAATAAAAACCAACACTGATAAAGAATTAAAACAAATAATCAGCAAAGTAAAATTTCTCGCTTAAACTTCTTTTGACGTGCAATAATTTCCTTACCTCGTGAAGAGCGAATTGCTTGGACATTTGTACGCCACGGTGGCAATGGCTCATGCGGATGTAGTCTCGCATGAGTTCCGGATTCGGTAGGATCTCGTGAACGATCGAGTCGGTCTCTTCGAAGACGCATTGCTTACCGAACTCCGACCTTGGTTTGATATATGAGCAGTGAATCAGCATTATCGGAAATCGTTCTCCAGGTTGCGGAATGTACGTAAAACGAGGAAACGATGACAGACTCTCGCGAACAGAGACGGGAAACCACTGTTAAATTATTTCAAGGATGGCCAAAGGAAATCGGCCAACGGTGCAGGTTGCACGTTTATCTAACCGCTGATACTTTTCACGCACGAGCGCCTGACGTCGATCATGATACGCGATACGCTCGATATAGCGTGAAGGGCCATTAAGGCGATGTTCAGCTTGTGAAACACGACACGCGAACGAACCATGGCGTAATGTAATGTCTTGATCAAGAAGACTAATGTCACGCATGTTTCTTCGTTAATGATAAACGTGAAATTATAACACAAATGCGAAAATTATAAAATTTCCAAAATGAATATCTTTACAAAAACAATTAGTGGTTCAGATTTATTAAAAGTTTTGATTTCATGATCTTATTTTTCGATAAGAGAGCATTTTTCCAATTTGCTTATCTACGGCAAAAATTGAAAGATTTCCGAAGAAATTGCATAAAGACGCACCAATGACTCTCTTACAAAGAAAACATTTTTTTACTAAATAGAAAGTAAGTCTCAAGCCCAAAGGGATTTCTCCTTGGAATTCAAAATCGACACATATGACAGAGCATAAGTAGAACTTGCGAGAAAAACTGCGTAATCTTCTACGCGGCGTTCTGTTACCGCGGTGCATCCTCTTTGTGCATCGGCGATTTGATTGCTCGTCAATTCGCCGCGCTGGATGCACTCTATGGAATTACGGTACCCGCGCGGGCATTCTCGTGCTGTCGGGCCATCGCGATGACATTATCCCTTTGCCGAGAGCACTCACAATTTCTGCGGTCCGCAATCCGGCGTCCGCCAATCAACGCTTTCGCGCCGTTCGATAAATCGGATGAGCCCGCCGCCGGGCGCTGCACCTAATGAATCAGATTCGATGCGGAGCCACCGGCATTGTGTGATCGATTATCCTGCGTACGCGGCGAGACGAATCTGAAACTTGGCGATACCCCAATGCCAGATTCAATTTGGCGAATTCCTAATGGTCGCACCGGATCGGGTCGTCCAAGTTTTAAGAAATTGAAGCTGCTGCACATATTTATTGTAATAGAATCGGTAATCGAAAACGGTTTATATCTTCTACTCGATTTCTATCTCTCCAAGGAATCATTTTGTTTCCTATCGCATTATAATTTTCACTGCAATTTTGCGGTGATCTCTAAAAAGAGCGTAGAATAATTTGTCATCTAGTCGACTTGTCATCGAGAATGATTAGTTTGTTATTTATAAATATTTCCACGGTATGAAAATTTACAAAATCTTTAGACTCGGAATATTTTAAGAATTTTAAAGTTTTTATTTTGCTCCATAAAAAAAACCCGTTTCGAGAAATATCTGTAATATAGAGCTTAACTAAAAGCACAGTTTAATTAAAAATTATAAACAGTTTAAATGAAAATTACAGCCATTGTGCATGTAATGACATAATGAAGCTCCCCGATTACGGAACAGAAGATCCACGTATGAAATTGCGCAACCGCAACAGTTTGCGTGAACGTAAACTAATGACAATATTATTCGACGAGTTCCCGAACGGAATTCTCCAATCAATATCCTCATACGAGTTCTCAAATCAGATAATCCCGGAGACTGAGCCACTCGTAATGAATCTGATCGATCGAATTGGGCCGTCGCGTATGTGCGACGACACATATCGAAGATAAACCCGGGAGCGCGCTCCGCTAAAGCAATTTAGCCGCGGATTCTAAACCACGGTAGCGTCGCGAATGGAAAGTTTGGAATGGAATTCACACGACCTCGCCCGCGATTCTAGAGTTCTCCGAATTTTGGTGGCAATTAGGGCCGATGTTCAATGGACGATTCTCTGGCTGGCGGATGGCACGGCGAAGTTACGAGAGGGACTGGAAATTAGTTTGGGCGTTGAAATGAAATGATAGGAGTGATGGATTGTGACATTTATATTGTAATTCCATAAATCGGATATACATATAGAGCGGACGTATTGTAACGTTGACATATATGAACATTGCAATATCAATCAAGCTCCTCTCACCGCGTACTTCAATCGTTCATAACTTTTACTCAGCGTACACCGCACACGTTTGGTACGTGTTGCGTCAAAATTTTCAGTAACCGCAATAATTTTTGAAATTCAAACTAATTCTCCAAATGTACCTATTCTTTTTGGATCATGAGCGCGCATGCTAGTTTTGCATGACTTTTTCGTCGACTAACATCATAAATGGTTGTCGCAACCGTAGCTACGTTGTATTTGATAATATTTTAATATTTCCAAAACGTTTCCCCGATCTTAATAAGCGAGAAATCGACGATAGAAAAGCATTGGGAAAAGTAACAAGATCAAAGTCCAACTACAGGAATTCTGCTCTAAAGCTTCCAATGAAAGACGTTGGGAGCTTTCTGGCGTAAGGTAAAGTCACGTTGGAAGTCTTAACTTACACCGAGTAAAATGTGTGTTAAAAGAACCATAAAGATTTAACTCATTTTATACGGAGATAGCGCTCTGCAGTGAACCGTCTTGTATTTATTAAGAAGACCTGTTTACTGGCGAGCGAGTCTCTCAGTCAGAGCAAATTCAAATATTGCAGACGCTTCGAAGATTTTATATTTCATGCGCAAATAATACGTCTTCTCATCTAGGTGTTCACAAAGACGATCTCGGTGCCGCATTCATTTAAGAAACCGAAAATACTGTCAGACAATTTTATCATAAAAAGAATCTCATTCGTCCCAATAGAGCTAAATTTGCGAGATGAATATCTTGCCTAAAATCTTAACAATTTTATCGCATGAAAAATCGCGAATGACACACGCATTGAATGCGTTTCCGACCATTCCGCAGAGATTACTAGCGTCCCATATTGTTCCAAATCGCATGATTTCGTACAAAAGTTTTAACATGATAGAAAATAATTCTACAACTGATAATTTCTTAATTTTGCAACGTAATATTAACAACGGCATAATTATACGATTCAAACGAGGAAAAAATACGCAATCCAGCTGCGGAAAGGATGACACGAAACATATTCACATAGAACGCATCGAGGATCATCAACAGTCCGCGGAATCCTGCAAAGAACCGCGCGAGTGGCGTAGCGATGGTTATCAGATATCGACAGAAACTTATCAAAAGACTTGTAACGACTTATTGAGTAATCGCGAATATTACCAGTCGATTGAATCCAATTCCCCGATCTGCTCGAACAAACCTGAATCATATAATAATTTACAAGGATGCGAATCATCGGACTGGTCTTACGAATCGAAACGAGCGACTCAAATAATATCCGAGAGATGGTTTCGCGGAAAAGCAGCAACAGACGGGAAGTTTTATTACAAATGCAAGCCGAAACCATGCTCTTATCCGGTCAGTCAGGAGAAAACAAAGTATTTCCTCACGAGACTATCACAAGACTGTTGCAAAGACAAATCGAAGCAAATTGCAACTTATCCTACGCAGCAATGTGCTGAATCAGAGCTTACGTTTTCTAAAAAAATTATATTAGAACAAAAAGAAATTTCTCCTATGGAGGATAAAGTACCGAAGTATGCACACGACACATACGAATACTACAAGAAACCTGATCCTCCGCCACTAAGACCTCAACATTGGAGTGAAAATCCACCGTCTTATTGTAACCATTGTTTGAAGGAGAGCTGTTTATCTCCTGTTAAAGCTTCACCAGTGATCTCCATTCCTGAGAAAGGACCACGGAGATCTCAGGCGAAAGACACTACGTCATCTTCACAGAATATTCATGAGGATTCCAGCAGAAGTTCGAATGAAACTGAGTGCAGCAGATCAGATGCCAAGGCGTCGCATTTGCAGAAGAATGTATCAAAAAAATGTATAATTTCCTTTGAAGATAAATGCGCTGCTTCTCTGACATTGCCTGTTAACAAAACAATGGAATCTAAAATTCAACAATTTCCCAGGCTGACGAAGGACGGCCGTGGTTGCGTTGATAAACCTGAAAAGTTTGTTACATCGGACGTTAACGATTGCAGTCCTAACATGACAAGTTTCAAGTATCGATTGAGTAAGTGTCCTTGCATTAAGGAAATGCGGGGTATCGGCATCAAACGTGAGCCACCTGTTGACGTTAGTGTGCAACAAAAGCAAGAAGCTCTCTTGTCCTACCGTAGAAAGATGAAGAGATCGGAATCACGGAGACCGAAAACTGCTAGAAGACAGAAAAGGAGATTCAAGTCGCGGGTACCGAGTAACGGATGGACGCGACAAAAGTATAAAGTCCGCTTGAAGATTTTCCAGAAGGGAAACAGTCTCGATCCTTGTCTTCCGCGGATCGTCGAACTGAAATATCCGCGCGACAAAAGAATAACGTCAAAACTATTAAAATCCACCGTGGACACAAGTGAATTTTCTTCGAAAAACTCGTGCCCACATTACCCGTCCAAAACGCCGATTGCCAAGACGAAGAGTTATGCGACGAAAATGGAAGAGAGCAGGGTGATTCGCGATCAATACGTGGGAAAACGTTCTTGCAAAAAGCGTCGTTGAACTTTTAGAAACTACTTTATTGTATAGAATATTTGGAATTGAGTCAACATTTATTTTTGAAATGTTCAAAATTTGCACCTATTTCATTACTTTCGTTACGAATATAAACTGTAATGCATGGAAAGATCTTTATAATAAGCGCGAAATAAAAGCAAAATTAAAAAAAAACAGTACATTAGTAATATTATTTTAAAAATTGTAAAAATTTTAAAACAGTTTAATTATCAGATTGATAATGATATTATTAAAAATAATATCAATGTGCTCTTGCTTAACCAACATTTATTATTACATTTATTTTTAAACCATTATTTAATTCCACTAAAATGGCGATGACAGACTTTCCGCGGCAGAACATTTTTTGAGTAGTCATTTAATTTATCTTGCTTTTTGTTTACATTAATAGGAATAGCATAACAGCTTTTTAAGTGAAATATATGCACGAGACATGCAAAGGTGACATTATAAAGGCGTAGGAAGGGAGGCGCGGAAATGAAAAAATGCAGCTTGCGTGGCCCGAGACGGCTGCAAAAGAAGTCTGTTCGCAGCAGCTGGCCTCCAACTTTTCACGTTTATCATTATCTCACCCTCTCGTCGTACACCCTTATTTTTGCACTCGGTGGAACAAACTTGCGCATCAAACGCCGTTGTTTTATGGCCAGTATACATTTTCATTTCTGTCGGAAAATGATATATCTCGTAGCCCTAATAAACGCGACGCAGGATTTAGTGAGCATTTATCTTGTCTACATCGTCGGAAATAATGGGAAAAAATAAAAATGTGTGAGTTTGCATTAATCCAATTTCAATAATTAATACAGAGTCACAATAGACTTTTGCATCTCCCAATTTATGTTCTCTCGATATAGTTTTACAGAATATTGACGCTATAAAGCGACTATACGTTAATTAATTGTTAATTAATAAACATAATTTTACGAGAGAGACAAAGAGAGAGAGAGAGGGAGAGACAGTTTAAATATTAATATTATTTGTTACGTGAATCTAAAATGCATCTTGAGGTATTAAAATTTGCAATACAATTTATGTGATTATCTTACACAACTGACGTTCATTCCTTTCAAATTGAAGACTTAATTTATATACTTAGCCTTTCTTTCCACATACACTTAATGAGTTCGTAATACATACAAGCGGCGGATGTTATATCCGCTCCAGTGACTTCAGTGACTTCAAAATTGTTACCCATTTAGTAACGTACGTTAACCTGCACTCGTTTTTTCCCCTTCATTGAGATTGCACGCGATTAAGGAGTACGGTAAAACAGCGGAAGAACGATCAGTGCTCGTAATGTTCACGATTGTTAACTTCCAATTGAACACCGATAAACAACCGGGCCCAGATCAGTCATTTTCTCTAACGGACTCGATATAACGAAAACCGCGGCGACATTTTCACGATACTTATTACGGAACGGTTCGCATTGTTACAGATAAATGATGATTGGTTCCACATGGAGCATCGATCCGTGGCGAAGAGGTCGACGGAACCGCATCTCGATGTACACCAAAGGCTAATGAATGACTCCAGAGTACGTCGAGCGGAGCAACAGCGAGCAAAATCGCGTACCAAAAGAGATCTTATAGTCAAACGTCCGTCCAATTTACTAACCATGCTAAATGATGAGAGGTGGCCTCAGATGTGGTATCTGGTAAGTAACTTTAATTAAGAATATGTTAGCCTGTGTATGACAAGACTGTTATGTTGCACTGATAAACAAACACACATGATTTCAAGCAATTAATCTATTAAAGATAAAATATATAGATTATTTGAACAGAAAATTTAGCAAGTAATATGTGTGTAATATGTGTGTTTGTTCTTTAGATTAAAATTATAATTATATTAAAAAAGTACAATTATATTTATCAGAAATATATTGTTAACATAACATTGTAAACATAATTAATTACAGAAGATATCATTTTCGGGGCTGAATTTTGTTAGTCTAATAATAATATTTCTGTGTGAACTTTATATTTTTTTTTAACTCAGTAAACTCTGATTATTTATTAGTCTTAAAGCTTTTATTAGAAAAGTAACATAGCTTTTTATTAGAACAATAACATTCACGTACTTAAATCGATAATTGATTTAACTTTTGATACTAATAAGCATCTTATACAAATCATTGTAAAGAAAGAAATATCATTGCGAGGTTTAAATCTGGACTTTCCTACAATTCGAGACAGGCGTCGTTACTAATTTAATCACTGAGGCATGTAAAATGGCATCTTGTCTAATTAATTATAAGATTTATTAGTCCTGTTTCATCTATTATTGTATATTCTGAATGATATTTTTAGATTAAATAAAAATTTTTATTCAATTGAGCACACTTCCACACTTTCGATATTATTGATAAATACAAAAGTACAATAAAATGTTATAAAACTTTTTTAAAAAAACTATAATGTAATTGATAAAAATAATATAAATAAATTAAATAAAACGATATAATGAAAAATAAGCTCGACTGATATCAGCTCAGAAAGGGCGCTAACATTTATTGTAAATGAAGACTCACAACCAACAGCGGAAATAACTCGTTGAAAATATTGGATATTTTTTTCTTTCAGAACAGGGGAAAGGGGTTGGACATGAATGTGCAGGGTGCTTGGGCTGAAGGAATTACTGGAAATGGCGTCGTGGTCACAATACTTGATGATGGATTGGAGAAAGATCATCCTGATCTTTATAAAAATTATGTGAGCATTTCAGTGTCATATTTTATCTTTTTAAGAGTTTACTGATTTCTATAAAAACTCTTTTCTAGTGCGAGAGACAATAAAGCATTTACATTTTTCGTATTAAAAAGCAGCAACTCTAACTTATTTAACTTGCGTTAAAATATTACGAACTAGAAGCAGTTGTATTTAAATAAATTGCGTTTTGTAATTTTTCAAGGCAGTAATCTTGCAAAGTAGCTTTCTGTTCGATTAAATTTACGCGAATAAGTAAAATTGCAGGCGTTTAATATCCGCCTAATATCACTCGATAGAATTTGATGCGTAGATACATTCGATGACACGAAAAAAGAGAAAAGAGTGGAAAAACTCCGGAACGCACAATAGACTAAGGCGTATCGCGGATGCACTGGGAATATCGGCTGTTGAGCGCGAATATTGGAAGGGGTTATCCAGTGC